>JAILXH010209067.1:104074-119187 GCA_023558415.1 Piaractus mesopotamicus
TACAGCGCCACCACCTGAACTGATAGTACTCCACGCTGGGTAAGTACTCAGGCACTGTATACATCCGACTCTCTGCGGGGGTAGATACCAGATGCAGAACTGACGCATACGACTCTGTCCAATCACCTTTAAGAGGATGGCGCCCCCTATGGATATTTTGCGCGTTACTGCATCTGGGGGTTGTTTACACCAATTCCCGGAACGTTGAAGAAAAAAAAGCCTCTGCGCGAAGACAACCGGCTTTTTTGGAGTCCCTGTTTATTCCAGGTAAGCTAAAGAGGGCACTCTCGAACAGGTAGATGTGTGAGTGAACGACTCCTCTCACCACTAACGTCCCGACTCAACGACTCTCTCTGTCGGCACAATGATTTTTTTTTATTATAATCAAACACACATGTCACTTCCGCCCTTTTTCACACGCCATTTTGGACAGAACATGTTATGGATAGGGATGCATTGTTAGAGCTAATAGAGCGGTTCAGTTAAGTTAATTGCACTCAATTATATCGCAATTGAGATTTTGCTAAGCTATCGTGAGGAACCAAGCCCGCTCTGTTTCTCTCCCTCTCTCTCGCTCTGGCTAATTCCCATCCTCGCCCTTTAAGCAAGCCTAAGCTAGATGAGGTGCAGCACATCCCCCGGCAGCCAAGCGAGCGGAGGCAGACAGCTCCGGGGTCGGACAGTGACAGAAGTGGAGCTCCCTCTTTCGGCGTGGTGTGTCCGCCGCTGGGATCGTCGCTTAGTCCAGACTGCCCAGCGCGAACCAGAGGAGGAGGGAAAGTGACCCCACCGCTGGCTCCGCTTTGTCTCTCGGCAGTTGTGCGGTGCGAAGCGACATCATTGCTACCTCAACGGGAACCCGGTTCAGAGCCAGGTGAAGTGTCTCTGTCTGTCCGCCGGCCGCCTCCAGCGGTGCTGAGCTCGTGTTCAGGGCAGTTAGCCAGCAAGACAACAACTGCTCCGGGTAGCCCGCTAACGCGCTAACGTTGCACATCTCGCTAAATAAACGGAATTTGGTCAGTAAAACGCTGGCCAGCGTTGCTAGCTAGCTAGTCAGTCAGTTAAATTGTTTTTGGCACCGCTAGTTAACCAGCCAGCAGTTAACAGCAAGCTGGCTAACAACAAGCAATGTTGGCTCTGCTTAGCTAAAGCGCTAATGAAGTAACGTTACTGCGTGAGCTATTCAAGTAAATAGAAAACCGTTACACTTCAGAGTGGCGTATACAAGTAGTCGTAGCCGTACAGTGAGAACTGAACAGAGACCGGCTACAAAACCAGGCTCATTTAGCGGGCTAGCTAGGAAGCTAATGATAGCCGGTTGGAGAGGTTGGAGATGGCCATCCATCCAAACCCGTTTGCGCCCTGTAACAAGCACAAGCAGGAAAGCTGATAGTTTTAACTTAGCTGACTATTTAATGTAATGCATGGACAGCTTTCACCTCACTTTCCTAGAAGCTACAGAACAATGTAGGTCTGTCCGTTATCTCTAGCTACCTGGACGATGCAGGCAAGGTCCCTACTGAAGAGACAATTGATGAAAAGCCTGTTACCAAGTGGGTATTCAGTGCAGTGCTGTCCTTTCCGTATGTCCACCTCATTGTATGAGCCAAGTTGAGCTACTCTGCTGTTTCAGTAACTTCCCTAAATCAAAATCCAGTGAAGCTGCGCTTTAGCAAGCTGCCTCCTCGATTGATGTCATCAAACAACTCGGACGAATGGCAAGGTGTTGATAATTTTGTGACACTCCCTCTGTCAGACCTGTTTCGGTGGTTCGAGTTTGATAGCTTCAATATATATAATTTTAGAAACAAAGCAAACTTTAATATATCATGAAAAATATACTGTGAACTTTTTATTAAATCATATATACAGTTATCATGCATACTGACCCACAAGCACTCTCAGATCAGTATAAGTCTTTCCACTATATTTTGATGTGTGATGTGTTTCCAGAGTTATCAAAAGTACATCGTGGTCATGGTTTATGATTTCAACATATCGTTCTTTTTAATGACTGGTGTATTTTAAGGACATAGTAGATCTAATTATGATATATATTGTGTTTACAAGCTCAGTTTGATTTTGCCTCATTTTCAAGGTTTCACCTAAAACACAGCAGTGGAAATATAGGTACATGTTTCCTGTATATATTTTATGTCTTCGTTATTTGTCTGCTTATTTATTCACTTTTTACATATTGTGTACTCGTGTCAAGACCCTTTGCATCGGTGATGTCTTCGTCTCCCAATGAGTGACCAAAATCACTCAATTCAGACTGAATTTGTGGGTTATTCTAGTCTCTGTATGTGAGATTAAGCCTATTCTGTAATAGTCATTTTGTCTCCTCTTTAATGTTTTTGCCGTGCCTAAATCATGATTGTATGAATATTCATGGCTGCCTACAGTAAGCTGGAGAAGCTGAAAATAACCCCCACCCAGAAGAGTCCACTGCAGACATTTGCACAGTGCCACTGCTGCTGCTTCAATAGGAGGCGCCATTCCATGATTGCAGTTCAGGAGGCTGCACAAAAAAGAGAGTGGAAAAGGGGCAGGCGGAGTAGGAAGAAGCTTATATAAGAGGTAGAGCTGTTCTCTAGCGCCATCTACTTTGGATGGGAGAAAGGTGGTGTGGCAAGGGAGGCCTCACTGCCAGACACAGAGCTGAGCTACCAGGCAGAGCAGTGATTCAGTTGCTTCTGTTTGTTGAAGAGTGGAGCACAGAGGTGTTTGTCAGTGGAGAGGCCAGGACCTGTCACTGCTTCTCAGTTAGAGGGTCAGTTCAGAGCATGAACTCTGGCCCGTCTTGTTCTTTGACTTATTTTTTTTGGAAAGAATTGATTACATTATGTCTTTTGATGAAGGACTACCTGATCAGGCAGACATAAAGAGAATGATTTACTTTGTTGTAATTAAATTTGGCCTAATCTCCATACTATTTATCTTGATTTGGACTTTATACTTGTACTGTTTATGTAGTGATGTACTGCAGTACTTCCATATAGTTTAAGTGGCTCTGTTTGCACTCGGGGGGGGTGGGGGTGGGGGGAGAATGTTCCTCATTCTTTTCAGAAATAGATTGAGACTTTCAAAAAGGTGTGATAATTGAAAAGTTGCAGATGATACCTCATTAGGAAATAGCGGCAGGGCTGGGTGATATATTGTCTATATGGATATTGGTGTCGCACAGCAATTGATTTTAGCTGTACCAGTATCGATAGATACTTTTGCACTTTTGGGTGCTTCAGATAAAAATAACTTGTAAGTTTCCTATTTATCATTTGTAATACTGTATAAAGTTTCCTTTGGTGTAATTTTAGGAGAAGCAGAAGAGAACAAAAGCTATGTGAGGTTAGTGTAGCATTCTTTTGGCATTGAGTAGCACCATTCAGGAAGCAAATTGTCCTTCTCAGTGGTTGTTCTTTAACGTGTTTCTGAAATGAATTAGAGCTTTTCGCAACTTTGATCTTTCTTTTGGTCTGTTATGGTATGGATGCAAAGGTAGGCCTGTTAGTTTTGTCCCAGCTAACTTCAAGTGCGCACCAAGTACCAATACTAGTACCAGCATTTCCATTTTAGCTAGTGGGTGATTGCATTCAGTCCCTGTTCGTGGATACTGTCTTTCTATCTTTATGTTCTTCTGAAATGTCTATGCTCAACTTATTTATTGATGAAGCATACCATCATTTTCTGAAGTCAGGATGGCCCAGTAATGGTGTCCTCAGTGCATCCTTTGATATTAAGATTTTAGAAGATGTCAACTCAAACAGCTTTCATCATTGATCACTGCATTCATCATTCATCAAAAGTTGTATAGATACTGTGCAAGCAGTGTTTTCACATAACTTGAATAGGCAATTTTTAGTCCTACAGCATTCCCTATTCTGTAGGCACCTTAAGTTGTTACCTTTCTGCCTTCATGTATGAACATCATTAGGCTCTGCCATCAAGACTAAAATTAAACTGAAGACTGCTCTATGTTGGTCTTATTGTATCACATATATCACACGTCTTCTGGTGTGTTGATGTCATCTGACATGAATTGTGTCAGTAATTCACATTGTTTGTGATGTGATAGAATAAAGTAGCATTTTGTAATAACTCTCAAAATGAAATAAAGTAGCAGTAAACTAATAATTACCTTAAGAATTTAGTTCTCAAAGCAACTGTGAATAATTTAAAGCAAACTCAATTTCCGGTGAGAGCTGTGGATCTTAGGGAAAAAAAAAAAAATCTGACAAAAGAAAACTATCTTTGGAGGTGTGATGTGTTCAGCCGAAGATGGTTTCTGTGGAGGCTGATGTTCAAAAAAACTGCAGGTTTTAACAAACAAGGTAAAATAGGCTTTCCATAAACCTCTTGTAAGATTTTGTGTATTTAAAGAGCTCTTCTTTAAATACAGGCACACTCTTCAGGATTTACCATTAATTAGCACAGTTTTGATTGTCTGGTATGCCTTATCGCACCGTGATGAACGTGGGTTTCTAATGGACCACAAGCTTGCTATAGGGCCTGTACAGCTGTAGGTGCACAGACATAATGCTTAAGTCTACAGAATCTCAGAACTTTAAACACTTATTTGATTTACTTTCTTCTCTGTTGTGTTTTTGCACCTTTAGGTGGGCAGTATGTTCCAACTCCCGGTCAACAACCTTGGCAGTTTAAGGAAAGCTAGGAAAAATGTGAAGAAAGTGCTGGGGGATATTGGCTTGGAGTTTTGCAAGGAACACATTGATGTAAGTATTGTTGTTGCTGTCAAAGCCAAAGTTAAATGATACTGATTAAATGATACAGCTAAATCATAGACTCAGCTAAAGTTACACTGCCAGTAATTCTGCTTTGTTGATGCAATATAGGTCAGCCAAAGCTATTAAAACAGAAAAGGGATGACAGTGACAGTAAGCTGGATTTTACAGAACTAAGCAGGGTGATCAAACTCGATGGCATTTTGAATAAAGTGTGGGGTTTTTTGTTTGTTTGGGGGTTTTTTTGTTGTTGGTTTTTTTTTTTTGTTGGTTTTTTTTTTGTTTCTTTGGTTGTTTGAATGACAGCATTCTACCTATGTTTATTCACAGTAAACACTTTGAAAAATTCACCAAACAACTGATCTATGCCCCTATCCAGTATTTCAAAACAAATAAAATTAAAAACTGTACGCTCTTTAAGATAACACACTTGAATCATTATTTTAAAAACAGAAAGGATATATTTTTTTTTTACCTTTTTTGTTTTGTTACTAGTTGTCAAATTTGGCAGGAGCTAATTAATTAGTGTTAGCATGTCTAATGCACTGCGGTTCCACCTGATATTGTTTGTAAAGAAAATGTCTGTGCATCATGTTTACAAAAACCCATTGTTTTGTTTCAAGAATAAACCAGAAGTTGAATGAATTTATGATTGTACTCTGATTTCTTAAATCCTCTCATAATAAACTTGTTAGTTTCAGTGTTCAGTAAATAGTGCTTTCTTCAGTTATTCCATAGTTGGAAGTGCGAGTCATTTAAACGGTTTGACCAGTAACCAACCAAAACAGCTGAACATTTCAGTTTTACTCCTGTTCTACTTCACTATGTTGTAACCATGTTAATGTCATGATGCAATGGTGTGACCTTGTAAAAAGCAAATGAAAACGTACTTGCAGTCATATAGCTAAATGGGGATAAAAAGGAGTGTGATGTAACTGATTGACTACCTTACCTACCAATCAATTGCACATTATATTCAGTAAATATATCTTTCTTATAGTCTGTATGTTTAATGTATTGGCATATATTTATTACTTTTATCCTCCTTGCAGGACTATAAAGATTTTGTGCCCAATGAGTTCTACATCAAGAACACCACATGGGACGATGTGTGCATGTGGGATCCCTCACTTACCAAAACACAAGTGAGTATAGCCACTCTGTTATGTACACAGGTGGAACAGTGGCATTCGAGAAGTTATTCTTTGTATTGTGTAATTTTTTTACTGATTCATTTTTTTATTTTTTTGTTTCTAGGAGTACCGGTCGAAGCCATTCTGTTGTTCAGGCTGTCCATTCTCCTCCAAGTTCTTTTCTGCTTACAAGAGCCACTTTCGTAATGTCCACAGTGAAGACTTCGAGAATCGAATCCTCCTTAACTGCCCGTATTGCACTTACAATGGGAACAAGAAGACCCTGGAGACACACATCAGGCTTTTTCACATGCCCAACAATGTGACACGCCAGAGTACTGGTGGCCTCCAGGGGACAGGAGCCGGCTTGAAGGATGGTGTTCGTCTGGATAAGGCCCGAGACAGTGTAGAGCAGGCCGTGTACTACTGCAAGAAATGCACTTATAGGGACCCACTATACAATGTGGTGCGAAAGCACATCTACCGAGAACACTTCCAACATGTTGCTGCTCCGTATATGGTCAAACCTGGTGAGAAGGCAACTACACCTAATGGATCAGCAGCTGGTTCTGACACAGGCACAGGGAACACTACAGATAGTAATAGCACTGCGGGTGCTGGGAACAGTAACAGCACAGCCATTCACTGTAAGCGCTGTCTCTTTGTGCCACGTACCTATGAGGCACTAGTGCAGCATGTCATTGAAGACCATGAACGCATCGGTTACCAAGTTACAGCTATGATTGGACATACTAATGTGGTGGTGCCTCGTCCCAAGCCTGGTATTATGGTGTCCCCTAAAGCCCAGGGAGAAAAGAATGTCATCGGTGTTACTCCAAAGGGCACCCTGGTAACTGCAGGAGTGCGGCCATTGTCCGCTCAGCAGTTGAGTCGCATTGTCATTCCCAAGGGAAGTTTGAATTCCTCTGGGGTCCTGTCAGGTGTTCACTTGAAGCCAGGTACAATTAGTCTGAAGCCAGGCACCACCCAAGCCGTGTCCATTGGGGGACAACAAGTACGTATTACCTTGCCAGGCAATGCACAGCTTTCAGTGCCCCAGCAGTCTCAAACAGCCAGACCTCACCTTTCTGCTAGCCATTTACGCAGCCCAGTTTCTGCGTCGACATCCACTTCTGTTCTAAAGATTCCTTCACTGACCTCACGAGTCCAGGCAGCTGCTGCTAATGTATCATCTGCCCCTCCCAAGAAAGGGGCCTCTGTACTGGGTACATCCTATACCCAGAAATGGAAGATCTGCACAATATGCAATGAGCTATTTCCAGAAAATGTGTATAGTTCACATTTTGAGAAAGAACATAAAGCAGAAAAGGTGCCTGCTGTGGCCAACTACATCATGAAGATCCACAACTTCACTAGTAAATGCTTATACTGCAACCGCTACCTGCCAAGCGACACACTGCTCAACCATATGCTAATCCATGGTCTGTCATGCCCGCACTGCAGGGCTACTTTCAATGACGTTGAGAAGATGGTGGCACACATGCGAGCGTCACATCCCAATGAGTCTGTGGGAGTACGCACTGACTCTCCACTGACTTTTGATCTGACTCTTCAGCAGGGCAACCCCAAGAACGTCCAGTTAATTGTCACCACTTACAATATGCGGGATGCTCCTGAGGAGTCTGTGGCGTTCCATGCCCAAAACAATGCCTCACCTATACCACAAGGAAACAAGCCTGCAACGTCACACATCCCAAAGATACGCAACGAGGCCCCAGATGGGACACATGCTAGAAGTGCACCGCAGGCAGCTGTTCCTTATAAGAGGGATGTGGGCAAGACCTTATGCCCACTTTGCTTTTCCATTCTGAAGGGCCCAATCTCTGACGCCCTTGCGCACCACTTGAGAGAGAGACACCAAGTAATCCAAACAGTGCATCCAGTGGAGAAAAAGCTAACATACAAGTGTATCCATTGCCTTGGTGTGTATACCAGCAACATGACGGCCTCCACTATAACTTTGCATCTCGTACACTGCCGTGGTGTGAGCAAGACTCAGAACGGCCAGGACAGCAGGCCTGCTCCGACTACTAGAGTAGTTAAGGCTCAGGGAGCTTCCTTGAAAAGAGCCGGGTTTCAACACGATGAGGAAGCTGACCCCAAGAAACGGAAAATTGGGCAAGGGAACCAGGCTCAGCCAAGCCTTCCTGCCTCAGTTGAGCCGAAAGAAGAACCTGTTGTGTTGGCTTTGGACCCAAAGGGCCATGAGAATGAGTCATATGAGGCTCGCAAGGTGTTCCTTACGAAGTATTTCAACCAGCAGCCATACCCCACGCGCCGGGAAGTGGAGAAGCTGGCTTCCTGTCTTTGGCTGTGGAAATCAGACATTTCAAGCCATTTCGCAAACCGTAGAAGAAAGTGTGTTCGCGACTGCGAAACACAAAAAGTTACTGTTTTGCTTGGATTCAACATGCACGATCTTGCACGGTTGCAGCATCCGATGGACTTTGATTCGAAGTGGTATTTTGAAGGCCACAATCAGGACCAGGAAAGTCGGACATCTAGGGATTTCATCGCTAGATCTGCCAATGCAATTAGACGGTTTCACGAAAACGCTACTACTAACGGTGATATGCAAGAGACGGAGGAGGCTGGGTCTACTGCCAAAGCTTCACCTCACTCAAACGGTGAAAAGGCCACCCTAGGGAGCAACTGCAATGACTCAGTCAAAATAATCGTAAAACCTCGGGGGGTTGTAAATTCAGAGCCCATCTCTCTGGACTCAGACAGTGAGGATGAGAATGTCAAGGCTGCACAAGAAAATACGGACTCTAAGGTGAACAACCAGCTAGCTAGTGGGGTGGGAATAGAAATGGAAAGTAAAGGAGGTGCGAGTGACTCTGAGTCAGAGGACGCCCTCAATGGTGAAAATGGTTACGCGTCAGAGGACAAGCTGCATACAAGTGGAAGGCCCAGCGAAGAGGGCCAGACAGGCATCATGGCCAAGCTTGGACAATCAGGAACAGGAACCTGCCTTGGCGAGCAACAAGTCTGATTTTTAAATACAGTTATTAAAAATGCACATGCATACACGTCATTTGTTACGTTTGCCAGACACCAACAATGCTGCCTCACTTGAGCTTAGGGACTGTGGTCACAGGCAGCAGTGGGATATGCTTTCCTAAACTTCCTGAAGCCATTTTCAAGGGCAAAAAAGTCAGCTTTTTGATATGTAAAGGTGAATGCTAGATTGCTGAACTGAGGGTGAGAAGCGACTTCTCCTCAGGGTAGGGAAAGAAAACACTGAAAATGCACCAAACAGTAGAATATGTTTTGCCTTCTGTTTGTTTCTTTGAGAGGTTCACATTAGTACTTAATGTTTGTTTAGCCACTGCTGCGTGGCAGAACGAGTGTTTATTAGGATTACAGGTATTCTTGAACTTCATGTAATCATACTAGAATAGTTAGTGTATATTTGTACAGTCTTTTAGATATGTCTAAGGAGATGTTGGTGTAGGTGTACTCAGAGATTTGCTATTCATTTTGTGCTCACGTTAGATGGTCATACGTTCTACATTGGTTCACTTAATGGATGTGACTTTTGGTGGCTATTCTTCATGGTTATTTTTTAACAAAATATAGCATTTTGCTAAGTAATATATCTATATATCAAATGCAGTTTAAAATTAACATAATCTCTTGGTTTTTATTTTTACTGTTTATAACTGAAGTATTCCTTTTTTACATTTGCCATGACACCTTTTGTTCCACTGAAGAGCAGATTCCCCTGACACCATACGCCTCTCCTGAGGTCCGAATGAGGAGCCGTTTGACTGATGGCTAAGGCGCTGTGCTGTGTAGTCTAATTGTATTTAGTTCAAACTCTGCTGAACAGGACTTGCTTTCTGGCTTCACTTTCAGCAGTTGAACTTGTTTGTTTTCTTCTGTGAATGGACTCTTGCTACTGCCCACGGTGCACTGAGAGCATTCGCCATCAACCTGACTTCGTTGTGTCTGTATGTTTTAGTTTGTGACCTGAAATTTATGTTCGTATGTTTTCGTTTTGGTTTGTTTCTTTGTCACTTAAAGACTCTGAATAATAAAGTGCTGTATTGTGCTTCTCATAGTGGCTCCAATCCTGCCCTTCTTGTGCTCTGGACTGTCTCACTAATCCAGATGTCTGCTTCCAAGTCATATTTCATGTTTCAGTTTTAAATCGTCGGAAAAAAGAGCTAATATTATCTATAAAGAAGCAATTAAGATTTTTGCATTGTGACATCATATTAATAATAATTACACACATTTTCATTTTAATCTGATTTTTCATTAATTCTTTCTAATGCATCCAGACTTTAGTTGCATTTTCCTAAAAATAGTTCACATATTGGGGAAAAACAATGGATATCATTTCTTTTCTCCTACATAAAAGAAATATTATGGATATTATTTTTTAAAAAATGTATCTACATTGGGCCTCACTCACCAACCGTTCTTAAAAGATATTTCTTCTTAAAACCCTCTTACGTAGTTTTCACCAAGATTCTGACCTTCATGTTTTCTTATTTGGGAATCTACATACGTACAAGAGAACAAAGGCGTGAACAATTCTGCGGTTTAAGCACACGTCATAAATCTGATGTAGACTTTTTCTTCCGACCTTTTTCAAGAACACATTTAAGAAAAAGCGTCAGAAGATATTGGTGAATGAGGCCCAATGTTTCTTGTTTTAAAAAGTGTCATGTATATAAACAGTCAATTGAAATGAAACCCGTGATGCATCATTTTAGGCAGCATGGACACAACCTGTTCTCTCTTCATGTTATCAGTTGTGGCATTTTATTATTGATTTGGTTAATCTGTCTTTTTGTAATTAATGCAGTTCATATTTTGTGATATTATAGACAAGATAGTGTGAGGAAAGGCTGCACCTGCTAGCATTCATTGTTAAGTAACTTAGCTAAATGAGCTGCGTTACTGTCAACTTCCAGAGTCATGTCATAGTTCTGTAGTCAGCGTCATTTTCTCTGTGGGGAAAAATTAATGCTATTTTTAGAAATTGCTGCTATCATGCCCTGTGTTACCAACTACCACATTTGACAAAGCTGGCTGGTTAGTGTGGGGTTTTTTGGTGAGGTTGCCAGTCCAATGATGTCAGTTCAGTGCACAGAAGTGTTGGCTTGTAGCAATATTTGTATTTCAATTGCTGAATGACTTTGTAATTCAGAGGATCCATTGACATTCAGGGAAAATAGAGGACTTTGAAATAGTACCACTTACTCTTATATCGGTAAAAGCATCATAGTATGTTTTTATCACATTTGTAAACATTTTAACAACACTGGGTTTATTATTTTACAAAAAATGAAAATTAATGATGTGAGAAAATAGCAGTTCCTGATACAGTTTTCGATAGATTGTGTGCTGCTAAAGTAAGGCACAAAAATTAGCTGCATCAGAACTGCATCCAGTGTCTCCAACAAAAATCTTGTACAGATGCAAATATAAAGAAGTTTTTTTTAAGTGTTCAGGAATATTTTTAGCACCAGAATATTAGAAAGTTTTATGGCTCACACTCTTAAAAAGATGATGCTTCAAGGGTTCTTTAGTAAAGACAACGGTTCCATGTAGAACCATGAACGCTTAAACAATCCTTTGCATGATTGAAGAGTTCTTTGCGTGGTGAAATGCCTCTTCAGATTAATGGATAATGTGCTGTAGATGGTTCTGTATAGCACCCAAAAGGGTTCTTCTATTGTGTCGAGCTTTTAACAATAGAAGAACCCTATTCAAAAAGGTTCTATATAGAACCATCTATAGCACATTCATGCACATTTTCCATCAATTTAAGGAACCCTTTCATGATGCAAAGAACCCTTTAATCATGCAAAGGGTTCTTTGAGCGTTCGTGGTTCTATACAGAACCGTTTTCTTTACTAAAGAGCCCTTGGAGCACCATCTTTTTTAAAAGTGTACTCATTTGTTTGCCTGCATTCTGAGTGTACCAGCCTCAGTTTGTGGAAGGTGATGAGGTATAAAAACACCTCACTACCCACAACGTTTAAAAGAGCACAGAGCAGTAAAATAATAATAATAATATACTGTGATGCTGATTTGGTAGTAAATTAAGAGTTTCCACAAGAAACCTTGCTGTTTAGTTCTGTGACAGTAGATATCAAAGAAATTAACAAGTAAATTCAAAAATTCAAAGATACTTTTAATTTGATGCCACTATTACTATCGTCCCTATCAGTGTAAATTCATTTCTGAATTCACACAATTTTTAATGTGAATATTTTTAGCGTAAACAAACTAAATTGAATTTTGGTGAGATAAACAAATCAGTTCCTTAGAAAATTTAACTTAAAAATTAACCTCATGCATTTTGCACAATTAGATAAACAAATCAATTTTAACAAATTTAATAAATTGTAACTAATTTTATTTTTAAATATTTGAAAACTACTGTTAATGCACACTCATATTTCATTTTTGTCTAAACAGTAAAACTTTAGAAAAAAATATTTTGCATTTCTTTATGAAATATGCTGGTAGTGAATATGATGTTGGTATGTATCACTTTAAAGTTTGTAATTTTTTAGAAGTTTGCTTTAGTTTTATCAAATCACTCAACAAACTATTTCCTTTTTACTTCATTCGGATATTGTGAGGTTCACTCTCATCCACACTCATTAAAAATCCATTGTTGGTATTTTAAGCAAGAAAAATCTAGTAATGGAATGTACTGATGAACCTGATTCACACTGTGTGTTTAAGGTAAAAGGTCTGCTTGGTGAGAAGCAGAACCACACCTGTTCTCAGACCGATGCTACAATCTTAACAAAGATGGTCCTTCAAAGATTTTTAGTAAGGCGGATGGTTCTACGTAGAACCATGAACACACAAAAAACCCTTTACATCATGAAATGGTTCTTCAGATTGATGGAGAATATTTTTGAAAAGGGTTCTATATAGCATCTGAAAGGGTTCTTCTACTGTAACAAGCATGACATCATAACTATAGGAGAACCCTTTTCAAAATGGTTCTATATAGAACCATCTACAGCAAATTCTCCATCAATCTAAATTTCATGATGCAAAGAACCCTATAATCACACAAGGAGTCCTTTGTGTGTTCCTGTGTTCTGTATAGAACCATTTTCTTAACTAAAGAACCCTTGAAGAACTATCTTCTTGTAGAGGAGCCACATGCACTGTACGGCCATATCCATCAGTCTCAAAAACCCACCTCTTGCTGCTCGGTCCCCTCTTGTTTTGTAATGTCTGTTATTTAGTGGACTCTGCAAATGGAGATCACGTTAACCTGGTCACTGGCATTCAAATGATTGGCTGCTTTGATGTCTGACAACTGGTTTTGCTGCTTTTGCGTACCCAGTATTCTGTAACTAGACCAGTGGTCCAGGGCCACTTTAACATTTGATACCACTTTGGTGAACATTTCAGCTAAAATGAAATGTTTAACCATTTCTCACATCCTACAGCAGTGTGAGATTTTCCACTGTAAAGACTAGGAAACCCCCTTCTGGTGATGTATCTTGAAAGTAAGTTCTTGGGGGTGGGCTGTTTGAAATGTTTTGTCTTCTTCAACCTCTTCAGCTGGTGAATTCAGGAGGAAGGCAGAGAGCTAGCATTACTACTAAGAAGCCAAATATTCTTCTGCAACCATATAACTGTAATAACTATCTTCAGATTATAATTAAAATGGGGAGAATGCATTACTGAAATGATAGAAATGACTCAGATGAGAAGGACAACAAGCTACAAGCTAACATTAGCAAGGTAGTTAGCTGTGCTAACTAGATACCTTAGTTTGGCGTCTTTTTTTCTGATGTCCATCTTGCGGTGAATAAAGATAGAATCACTGCTTTCTTTATGATTTTGTTTGATGGCTGGTGTAACTGAAACAAATGCTAGCTTGGATGTATTTATTGCCTATAATTCAGTAGCTAGGCTAGCAGTCAGGGTTGGTTGACACCACTGGGATTCCTAATGGTTGTACAATGCGTCTGTGCAATGCATGCTGGGTAATGCAGTAATAGAACATTGATGAATGAAAGTATAAAAATGATATAAAATTATGAATTCCGGCAAACTGATGAGGCGGAGGGATACGATGCAGTGCTACAGTAACACAGCAATTATATATTAAACTCCTGTCTTAGACTAGATTGCCTTTGTACAAGATACACAGCTGTCAGATCTCATTTCTATTTAGTCATTTTGGAGGTGAGATATATTTAATCAAGAGGGCTTCGTTTGAGTCCACCATTGCCAGGCCTAATGCCTGTGTCACAGTCCCAAAAGACAGACGCCTCTGAGATCGATAGCGAAAGCATTCTCCTGGAGACTATTTTGTTGCAGCTACCCCAAATAAGGCCCAAAATCTTCTGTAGACATCATTGTCCAGTTGATTGGAAGTGGAGGATCTCAAACTCTTAAGCTTTATTTTAAAATACCATATACAGTCCTGCTGTACTAATAATAACAATGTCTCATGAATGGTTTCTGTATTACCCTTTGACGTGTGGCCAGTGTAAGACATTGAGGTCAGGTTCAGTCTGTGCTGTACTTGGCTCTGTGGACTCATGGTTGCTCTCCTCGCAGTGAGAGAGGCCTCAAAATGGAGGGAAAGTCTGAGAATGTCCTCCCTCCCCCTCCCTCTCGCTCCAATCTGCTGTGCTAGACTGAGAGAAAGAGAGTGCAGTCTGAGAAAAAGAGCGGTGGTGTGCGGGTGTGCGCGTGCGCGCGTGTATGTGTGTGTGGAAGGAAAGGAGGCTCCGAGGAGGCCTGGCTGGCTGATGGAGGCCCTTGCAGCCTTGTCCGCAGAGCAGCACTGACGTGGGGGAGGGGAGGCAGCCCTGGTGAGCCCTCAGTGAATGCTCTGTACTGCCTCCTGTTGTTGAAGAAGAAAACTTACTGCAGTGGTGGGTGCAGGTACTATAATCCAGTACAAACACTTAGGTCACACAGTGTCTCACACTGAATTAAGCTTAGACAGTATCACCCAAGGTATCACAAAATGGGACAGGGTGACAATTAACACAGGACCACTGCGTGCGATTATCTTCCAAGAGTAAAATCACAGACGATCACCCTGTGGAATTAAGTAAAGCTGCTAAGGACAAGCCAGGCAACAAATACAACTGGACAAGAAATCAAAAAAGGAAAGAAAGACAACAAACTTGATATCAAACATGAATACACACATACATATATATATATATATATATATATATATATATATATATATATATATATA
>JAILXH010209084.1:23491-41524 GCA_023558415.1 Piaractus mesopotamicus
TCATATGGCTGTGTGGATCACAAGGTTGTCAGGCATGTCTCTGGCATACGACAGATGGTCTGCTCTTTATTTCTGCTAGCGTGTGTGTTTGTGGTTGTATGTGTGTGTGTGTGTGTGTGTGTGTGTGTGTGTGTAGGGTGAGGGGGGTCTCTAACTCTATCCTTGTGTGAGTTCTGGGTAATAACAAGTTTCCCCTGCTCTTCTTACAAGGACCTCTCTGTCACAGCGTGATGACAGATAATGAGGTTCCATTCACACAGTCTTGGACTAGTTTACAAGCTAATGTCTACCACTGCCGTACATTCATCACGAGCCCGCTCTCATCAGGTCACCAACGCTGTACTGATGTGTTCTCTTATTCTGTCTCTTTCCAGGTTTTTCCTCAAGTTCTTCCTGAAATGCAACCAAAACTGTCTAAAGAATGCAGGGAACCCACGAGACATGCGACGCTTCCAGGTAACAGCTGACTCCAGTCTGTGCGCTGGGACTGCACACACAAGAACCCATGCTCTTGCTCTTATTTATTTACGAATGCCCTCTTAATATGCTCATCCTATATTAATGTTCAATTATTCTCTGAAAACAAATGACAAAAATCAACCAGACAAACCAGAGAGTGAGTATAGTATCACTCAAAATTTGGACACATGTGACTGAATGTGTTTGTGTTTAAGATTGCTTTATGCTAATATACACTATCAGTCAGCAGTTTGGATGGATATAACCGAATATACATTTTTGATTGTCTTAAAGACATTTTCATCTAATGGCTTATTCTTAAATGACGTGTTTCTAATGCAAACACAAACAGTGAAAGTGATGCTCTTGTGCATGAACTTCTTTCCAAAACAAAATGAATAAATAAACAAATAAATTAAATACAAAAAATACAAAACTTTGCAAAAGTTCTAGGTGATTAACCAAACTGTTTAATACCTTTTATTTGGGCAGTAATTGTCTTTCTGCCAATAAAAACACATCACATTACAATAAATTCAAGCTAACTGTAATGCAGCAAAAAAGTAAGTTAGAAGCTAGCTAGGAGAACACAGGTTTTCTTCTCAATTTCTCCTCAATTCCCCTGGCCATTACACGAATTTTTTAAAATCTATCATCAGCACACTTGATTTCATTTAATAAAGGATTGATTAGCTGAAGCCGTTATTGAAGGATAATTACCGTTAAAACTGTGAGGAGAGGGTTGGTAGCAGTTAAGTGAAAACACTAACATACATCAAAATTTATTCTAATATAAGTGCTCTGAGCACTTAAATGCTTACTGCCCAATCAAATAGCTTTTATGTATGAATTTCTCAGGTGCCTAAAACTTTTGAACAGTACTGTGTATTTTTACATGCCACCAGCAAGTGTTTTTCAGCAACAACAAGGTCTCAGCATGTGTATATCTTCCACAGTCCTTTTAAAAAGCTTCTCAGGTGCATCCTAAAGCTACCCGTGAGAATGCCAAGAGTATGTAAAGCTGCATTACAGCAAAAGGAGTCGAAATTGTAAAAGAGACTAAAGATAGTTTTGATTTTTTGAACACTTTTTGGTTTCCCTATAATTCCATTTTGTGTTATTTCGTGGTTTATTATTATTATAAAAGGTGTAAAATGGGTAGGTGCACCCAAACTTGTAACTACTAGAGTAAATAGTAACATTACTGTGTATGAATGAATGAATTTATTCCCAAATAGAGATTAGAAAGAAAAGAATTTTTATAGGAGTGTTCTCCCAAATTTGTGTCACAGACTTTCCCTGCCGTATACTTCCCATTAATTCATATTGTTCGGATGATGTACTATTGATGGCCTGACAAGACTCTTCAGCCTTCATGTGTCATGCTAATGATCACTTCGATTTTTGACTCTAATTATTCATTTTAATTGTGGTGCTAGTGCCATTGCGCTCAAGTTTAATGAGTGCTCAAATTGATTTGCTTTTCTACAGACTGTAATTGGAGCAATCAGTGCATTTTTGCATAGTTTGGATAACTGAATTTAGTCTATTTGAGTGAAGCTCTAATATTTAATACATCAATATAGATTATAGTGAAAATGTAGAAAGTGTAGTGAACTACAAATCAGTGTTAACAAGAGTATCAGGTGAAGAGAGGCCAGAGAAACAGAAAGTGTTAAGCCGTGTTTGCCATGTCTCATCAAACATCTCTCTTGAGATGGAAACCTCTTGGAGCTCAAGGGCCATTATTTAAATAAGAGGCACTCTGCTTACAAGGGTCTGTGGATGATCTCAACTGTTCTCGTTGTCTGGGTTCTTTAGAGAAACAGTTCTACAGGTTCTGTGTCTCAGATGTGTGAGGAGTAAGGGAGAATTGGCAGAAATGATCTAGGGCTGGGGGTTCATAAAGATGTGTGGTCCTCCTGCAGGTGGTGGTGTCTACAACAGTCAGTGTGGACGGCCATGTCTTGGCCGTGTCTGACAACATGTTTGTCCACAACAACTCCAAACATGGGCGCAGGGCTCGCCGACTGGACCCCTCAGAGGGCACCCCATCCTACCTGGAGCATGGTGAGCATGCGGTTCAGTGTGTGCATGTGAGGTGGGGATAAAGCATTCTTGCAATGGTGAAAAATATTGAGGCATTGTTGGTGAGATACTGTTGAGGCATTTTGTTGAGGCATCTTGCTGGTCCCCATAATTTAAAAAAATCTCAAAATACAACTTCACTTGAAAATGTAAAAGAGCTAAACAATTTTTTTAGCCACTGAGGTTAAAGTGCAGATTTAGGCATTGCAATATTAATATTACATCAATTTCAAAGTTTATCAGAGAAAGAAAAAATGGTAACATTATTTTGAAGGCTACCTACATAAGGATTTCACGCATAAACATTGAATAGCATATTCAAAAAAGCAGTGTGTTCTATGTTTTATGAAGTAAATCTCATAGGGCCTTTAAACTAAAGCAACATTTGTTCCATTCATTACACCTTTATTAAGAATTTTTAAGGCTTGGATAAGAACATCATATACTGTGTTAGAATTGATAGGACGTTTGATGTTTTTACCAAGATCTCTGCCTTCTACATTCCAGTACTTTGGAATGACACTTCATAACAGTGTTAATACTGTAACAAATGTCCATCACTTTAGTTTCAGCAGGCCCGTGCACAGACATTTTGGGAGGGACAGAGGTTTAAAGGGGAAAAAAGGGCAACATAAATGTAAAATTTAGCTTAATTGATTGTATATTCCAGCCACTCTTATCAAGAGAATGTAATGTTAAAAGTTTTTCCAAAGGAAATCAAAAGCACTAACATGACATCTTTGATTTGAACCCCAGTCACCAGCATGCAAAGACATGGCATTACTCACTTCACTACTGTTTAGGCATAATTGTCTTTCTGACAATGAAAACACATATAACATCAGGATAATTTTAAACTAACATTGATGCAGTAATACTACCTATGTAATTGCTATATAGCATGTAGTTAGGACTCTATAAGAGCTCCTCAGAGTCTTGTATTATTCCCTAATTTTTACAGTAACAAAAGCATTATGGACAGTGTTTAAAAAAAAAAAACACACACAGGCAGTACTGCACCAGAAGGGGTGTCCAAAAGCAATGAAGCTTGTAGATCTTTGGCGGAACCCAAGCTAACATATGAGCCGTATTCCTGGGATACATCTCCCTGTAATGGATCTTGAAGAATACAGTTATTATACACACCAACCAAGTAGGCACTTGGGTACAGTTTGAGGCCAAAGGGGCAGAGGCTCAAACCCCTATGTGTATGTGTACTGTACTATCAGACTGCTCTATATTAAAAAAAAACACATCTAATGTTCCTATTTCTTAAGTGTGTGGCCACTTTAAAAGGAGAGCTGTGAGGACAGCTTCACCTGTTTGATACCCCAAGCATGCTTGTGCCTCTTTGACACCCAGTGCATATCCTTCAGCCTCTGGTGCAAGAGGACAATGAAGTCATGCGCTTTTTCACAGGGAGAGAGAGGGAGAGAGAGAGGGAGATAGTCAGAGGGAGGAGGAGGAGAGAGATGAGACAAGAAAATGGGGAAAGGGGAGGGAGGACAAGAAAGGAAGAAAGACACAGAGGATGAGAGGCAGAAAAGTGTTGCGTCTGCACTGCATGTGTAATGTACTGCACCTCAGCCCCCTGTTCGCAATCCTCTGACTCGTTAGAAAATTTCCCCTTCACTGTACTTTTTCCCCCGACCAACAAACTCTTTTATTTGCACAAAGCTAATTAATAACGCCAAGGTCTCCTGCAGCCTGCGATGTGCGTTCAGCAAAACTAGGCCACTTTGTCACACTCAGTAGAGCTGGAATGGTGTAGCGTCCTACCCTTGCACCACATTAACAAAGAGAAATGCAAGCACAGAGCCTAAGGTTTGACTGTTTTAATGACAGTACCGATTGGATCTACAGTATTGCAACCATTGTCTTTTAAAGAACACAAATTGGAGGAATTTAAGAGTCAGTTTGAATAATGTTAACTTGCACTTGCATTATATCAGAATGTTTCAAATGTAACTGAGAGTGCATGTACTTATAGCAGCTCATAACCATAACTCATGTCAATCTCCTGTCTCTCAGTGCGTATAGAATCGCTTTAAACAGCTGATTGCTCTTAGACAAACACATGAGGAGTCAAATAGCATTCTGGTGCCTCCCCTCTACCCCTAAGCATGCATAACACACATAGGAGAAAGGAGAGAAGACAGGAGGTGAGGTGAGAAGGGGAAAGAGAAGACAGGAGGACAAGAGAAAGAAGTGGAATGGAGAGGAGATGATATAAAAGGTTTAGAGAAAATGGAGAAGACAGGAGGAGAGAGGAGTAGGATGGGAATGAGAGAAGGCAAGAGAAAAGAGGAGAGGAGAGGAGAGGAGAGGAGAGAGGAGTAGAATGGGGAAGAGAGGATGTGAGTGGAGAAGGGAAAGGGATAAGATAAGAGGATAGGATAGGAGAAGAGAAGAGGAAGAAAGAAGGGAGAGAAGGAAGAGAGGAGGAGAGGAGAAGGCAGAGGAGAAATTACAGACTATGAAAGGTCCACAAACTCGCTTCTCAAGCCTAGACTGGTCTCTGTGGAGCCCATTACAATCCCAGTCACAACAGAGCCTCTCTGCTGGATTATTACTGGAAGTGCCACCAAACACCAGGAGCTTTCTCCTCACCCACAGCCTCGCATGTTAGATGCTGGGAATAAAGGCTACAACACATATGCGCCACGGCATAACAAATGACCCCTTAATCAAAGCTGTACAGTTGCGGCACCGCACTGTAACCCCCCATCACACACACACGCTACTTCTATCCCGCCTGGGCCGTTTGCACGGGCTGAAAAAAGAGCCGCGAATCCAGCATTCCCCAAGTGGCCTGTTCTCTTTAGACTTCTACATGTGTCTTATAAGGCCATAGCTGCTTAAGCACTGCACATTTATTTCCTCAGAGACGTGGCCTTATCTGGCACGCTCCATCTCACGCTGCGGCACAGCCTCTCCCAGGTTCAAGCCAGCCTCTCCTAATACTCCTCTAATAACATGTGGAGATGATTTGAGATCTGATTTGATCATCAGAAGGCAAACAAATCCAATCATTTTCTCATTTAGGTTTGAGAAAGAGAAGCATATTTTCAGGCTTCGACTGTTAACCTTCTGACAGTGATGAGAAACTATGAGTGGATTTAAGTTATATAGCCGATTGGATGGTGGTGATGATGATTGAGTTCTTCTGTGAAATCACTGGCTCTGTTTTCCCCAGGGACGTGTTTGCACACTTTGCATAGATTCCAAAGGCAAATGGAGATTACAAACTCAGTGCCCCTAATGCCTGAACATATTTGACAAATGAATGGACAATGCAAAACATCAACAGCATATTCATAATTGCACTATTTAATTTATGAATGTTATCCTGTTGTATGCATCCAGTTCTCACTATGGAAAAAAGTTCTGCCTTCTTCAATGCTTGTACTGAGTAACCCCTTCAATGTTAAAAAGGAATTCCACCTATTTTTCCAAATGTCTGCATAACTCAGCTGTTCAGATAAATAAAGCCATTCATTTCGTTTTTGGTATAAAATGTTGCATTGTGGAGAAACTTACCAGCTTAGATTTCTTTACAGTGGTTGTAATAGAAACCAGGGGTCATGAAGTCTACAATGCAAAAATTTTAATTACTATCCAAATCAACCAATGAACCTTCATGTGTCTACACATGAGGTTTTATAAAAAAAATGTTGATGTGGTAAATTTGGAATCTAAGTAGTAAATCAGGAAAAAATGGACATTATTTTCCTTATAACACCCTGCATGTACTTTTTAGGCCTAAACTTTATTTTAAAACTTTCATAAACCAATCTTTAGGAATCAGGCAATGTAGTCATATCCATTTCATGTAATAACTTTCTGTAAGGGTAGCTTGTAGAGGCATTAAACTCTTCGAATGTCTGGTTACTGTCACCACCTCTGAACAAGTTGTTCCACGATGTGGCATTTCACATCAAACCAATCTCATTAAGATTTGTTTGCATCTTAATGATTTAATTATGTAGAATTTTTCTTTTTAATTGTGGATTTCCCCTTTAAGAGACCAGTATAAGGGTCCACACTTCAACTACTCTCTCTCTAATGAGTACATAACTTTCACATTAGTTCTGTAGAAGTTACTGAATAATAAGTCTCAAGGTTTTAAGGTCATAGGTCTTCTTACATTTTGTTTAATTATTTCTTACTGATAGTCATTGAAACCAGCAGAGACATTCCAAAGTTCGTTCAGATTTATAAACTTTCATTTGTATTTAAGAGTAGAAGAAGAGAGGTTTCATTATGAATTGAACATAAAGAAATGTTGTTGTACATACAGCTGTGGTTGGGAGAAAGAAAACGTTCCTTTACATTTTGCCATGCTTTGTCATTATTAACAACTGGAAAAAGTTAGAAGTGCAGACTTGAACATGCCAATACAGTATTTACACTGAATGTTAATACAATTTACTACCTACTTAGTGAATTCTATAATTATGCAATTATATATGTGTAATTTTTTATGAACTGTAGATCAAATGTATAGAAAAAAACACAATGATAAATCCATTTCTAAGTGAATCATCAGCCTAGAATTTCAGAGGTCAAGTTGAACCCACAACTTTTATTGAACTTCAGGTCACATGCCTGCCATTGTTTCTATAACTACCTCAGTCTGGCACAACTAGCGCAGTAGTTTACTCAGTTTGGAAACATGATTCTTCTTCCCCGCCGGCCAACAAGCCCTGCCGTGTCAGAGGCGGCCTGTGTGGTGAGGTCTGTCAGCTGGGGGCTGTGGCCCAGCACACACTCAGTGTGGTGGAAAGAGGTGTCCGCGGGGCTCCGAGAAAGCCGCTCTGGGCCCAGACTCAAAGGAATAAGCAGTGTTTGTGTGTGCGTGTGCGTTCACTGCGTGTGCATGGACATGCATGTGTGTTTGTATGTACGTGTGTATGTGCGTACATTCTGTACGCAAGCAAAGCAGCGCAAGGGGAACAGATGGCATCGGAGGAAGGCACCAAAGTTTAATCCTATCAGATGGATTCCCGTTCCACCATCTGGTTAATCCATGCACAATTTCAGCGCCCCGCAAAAGAGTCGTCCCAGGCCAAGATTACCATCACAGATTGCTCCGCCGCGCCTCTTCATCTCTACTGCTTTAGCACAGCCGCCAAATTGCATTACGCTGCGCTGCCGTAATCAACCCGAGCACGGCCGCCACAGAAAAGAGCATGCGCTCAGCCGGCGAAAGGCGAAAGGCGCACAGCCGCAAAGTGGATTACACCACTTCTGCAAATTACAGCATGTCTGACATGCAGAGTGTTTGTGAAATAAAGAAGATTTAGCCAGTGTTTATTTATGTTTTTGACAAAATGCCATTCTCTTTAATCTAAATCACATACAGCCAAACGGGAAAGGCAATGTACTGTAAGGAATGCATTGAGAAATTGGAGAATTAACAGGGAATCATGAAGGAGATTATCATTTTGATTGTGGTTTTGTTCTCCAACTGATTTCTCCCAGACAGTCCGTATTTTGTTGTGCTCGATTGCAGATTATTCTTAGTGGTCTTGTATTGAGGTGCTTTCATTCAGTATTAATCACTATTTAATCATCCGCCTTCATCTCTTTTTAGCATTGTATGGAAAAAATAAGCCTCCTTTTTTTTCTGACCGCCATCGGATTGTTGGTTAAAATGGCATTCTGTATCAGTCAAATAAAACCTGAGGAGATATTCTTCAAAATTGCCATGGCTGCTTTGCTAATAAACAACAATGCAAGAGAATTTCCTGGAGTTCTCCTTCACTGCCTGGAAGACTTGCGTGTTAATCAAGCTTTCTGTTGTCTTTGCAAACTCCTCCCAGGGCATTGCTAGTGGGTCACACACACATATACACAAACACCCTGTACAGCTCTCAGTGGTGTTTTCACAGCTTTGTGGGCCCGTCCTGCTGCTTCATCACATCTGGGTTCAGCTGCAGCACTACTGCCCCTCCCACTAGCAGGCCATCTGCCTCTGTCCTGCTCCTGCACTGTTCATCCCAGCCGGGTGTTCATCCCCATCCAGCCCCATTAATTTGAAGTTGTATGAGGACCTCCAGGCCATGGGCGTCCCCTGGAAAAAGGAGCTAAAAGTGAGAACAAAGCTTACAAGGGAACCAAAGAGATAGCCGTCATGGCGAGCTGAGGGTAGCCTGGCCTCATGTTGACATACTCATTGTGCTCATCTGATTGTCCTGTTTCCCATTTTGCAAAGTCAAAGTTATGACATTGTTCAACCACTTTGTAGTCTGAAACAGAAAATATCAGGAACTTGTGGTGCATTTCAGGAATTTAGTGAGTGCTTGTTACCAAGTTATTTTGTAGTCTTCCTGCCATTGCTGCACCCTACAGTCATATGCAACAGTTCGAAAACTCCCAGTCAAATTACACATTGTGTTGCATTTATAAATGAAAATATGTTAACACATCCTCTAAATTTGGCATTTTCTGCTTATGCGCACAATTTTTTTTTATTTGCTGAGTTAAAATGTTGGGAAAAAAAATGTAAAATACAACATGTGACAAAATAATTGCACAAGCCACATTTTATGTTAGCTAAGTTAATTCAGCAAATAAACAATAATTGTGCACTGAAATGTGCAGAGGTGTGTTCTGGAAAATATGTGTACTAACTTCAACTTACAAAATCAACAAAACATAATTTGACCTGGGTGCCCAAAGTTTTGCATACGACTGTACAGAATGAAACCAATGGTTATGCAGATATTTATGACTTAATTAGAAAACTACTGAAATGTGATTGTCATTTGAAAAAAGCCCTCATATCTCCAAAATGATAAATAATAATAATAATAATAATAATAATAATAATAAACCTCTGTTTATGTAATGATATTTGATTCTAAATAATTCTGGACTATTTGCATTGTAGCCATGAAATGTTTACACAATGTGCTGGATGTTTCAAAAAAGCAACCACTGACACTGTCCCTTCATCCACCTTCATGAAAAGGTGAAAGATTAGTAACAGGGACTTAGGAATCACAACTGTCTCCAGTGTTTCCACTTGTAACTGTGACTTAAGAAAACATTCATGTGCAAATTATAGGCTGGTAACCTGTATTTATGCTAATTCCAATAACAAAATGGCACATGAAGGCAGCATTAGTATAGTCCTAAGAACAGAGAACAACGTGATAACGCAGCCTGAAACACTTCTTCCCTGACTCAGGTGACTGCCTCCAACCACTCTTTTTTTCATGCCATCCTTTTCTTTTCTCCTTCCCCTCATGCCTCCCTCCACCTCCAATAGCAAACTCGCAATAGCAGTAATTAGTCAGATAAAGCGCCTTCAGTGTGGCACTGGGCGTCAGGATCCCGAGCCAAAGTTCAACACAGGCGAAATGAAATCACGACTCATTAAGGTGTTGAATTTTTATGGCTGGCTGCTGTTTTCACAGCGCGTCCCGCGGCGCCTGGCCTTTTGATCGACTCCTGTAAGGACTCGAGATCCCTCCGCCTGTGACATTTACACGAGTGTCGTAAAACAAGCGCCCGCACCTGCCCCCCTACACACTGGGGTCGGGTAATATTTAATAAAGGTGCGTGTATAATCACCCGAATTAGCATTCACTGCCCGCCTTCGCCCTCGGGGGAGCTGGGCAAGTTGAGGGTGGAGGGGGGTTTGGGGGTCATTAGTGTGAGGTGATCATTGTCAGAGGGTGAGAGGGGCCAGACTGATCTTTTTCTGTCCAACTCTTAGATTCCATTAATTATCCCAGAGCCCAAAACAAAAGCTAAGCAGGAAAGACACCTTTTAGAAGCAAAGTCATGCACATATGCGTGTCGTTGCCATTTAAGAAAAAGCACTGCATCTGTTGTGATCATTCAGTTCCCGTATCTTACATTTTCCTTGTATTTATGACCAGTTATGGCGTTATGTAACAAAAACCATCATAATGTATTTTACATGCCAATTTCCTAACCTCTCTTTATTCATTAGAATTAAATAGGCTGTTACTGTGTCTTTAAGAGTTATATATGTAATCACAAAAACAGTGAATTTAAATTGGGCCATTTTTATTTCTCATATACAGACTGTATGGACTGGGAGTGAGTGGTAAATTTTAAAACTTTAAACAGTGTTTACATACTACATCAAATACCTCTATGTTATTTGCCATTTGACGAGTACGCTACATAAGTTATTTGGTCAATATTCACTTTAAAGAAGGAATATCTAATCCTCATAGTTTCACTGGCTATGTAAGCTTACCATTACCTTATTTTCAATGTTAGCAAATGTTCGCTAGCTAACAGACAGTTATAACAGAATATATAAGCTTGAGGTTTAATAGAGACCTCAGCCATTCTTGTTGCTTTAAAACAAAATAAAATCAAGTTTCAAAGTTCGTTTATGAAAAGCAGCAAATGTTTTTCATTCTATAGCACTTTAAATAACTAAGTTGAATACTTTGTTAGAAATCAACCCAAGTAAAAGGAAAATTGCTGTGAGGAAATTGAAGGGTTTTGTTCCTTAACTCATTAAAGATCACTTCAAATATTTTTCATGATAACCGTTGTTAAGAGTGACCTTGGAGCAGACACATATAAGGAATACCAGTGCCATATTATGATTAATACCGCCTCTGTCAGTTTTTTGCTTTATACATCAGCTGCTATTCTTTTCAAACCCCTTTACATCCAAAACTGTTTCAAATGGATGTACAGCATTTTGGAACTCTTCAGTTATACTTTGAAAAAAAGTGCTGTTGCAGTATGAATTTAAGCTTACTTAATTACTGCAACATGAGTACTTTCCTTACTTCCCACCTAGGGCTACTGTTGACAGACTCTTTACCTCTCTCCTCTCCTTCGTCTCATATTCTGCCTCTCTTTTCACCTCTTTCTCTCTCTCTCTCCCTGCACCGTTGTCATTTGAAATTCAGCAAACCGCGTGGAGTTTAGCCAACAGAGGCCGGCAGCGTGCCCTTGGTGACGAGTGATGGGAAGTGATGAGGGCTCTGGCCCTCGCCCTTGGCACGCCACGGCCAGCTAGAGTGACAAAACACAGCCAGAGAGGTCGTCCCGGTGTAAGGCAGCGGGGCTACAGTAGCTTCACGTAGCGTAGATTGAGATTGATGATCGGTGAGCACGGGCCATCTCTCACTCTCACACCGTGTGTCAGGAAGCGTATGGGGATGCTACAAAAGGAGCAGCCTCAGAGTAATCACATGTGACTGCTTTAATGATTCTGTCAGTTGTCATTAGGTTATGGCAAGGCCTCCGTTTCTAAATGGAGTCCCATAAATCTGTTTGCTGTAATCAGGAAAAGATGTGTCAATTGCCTTGTCTTCTGGGGACGCTTTGCAGGAATGCTGTTCATGATTTTAGCGCATGAAATGATAGCACTCCTTAATTTCATGCACTAAATTTTGATTACTGCAGATTTTACTCTGCTGGCATCTAAAGTGTAATGTACTCTCTCTCTCTCTGTCTGTCTCTCTATTGGGGGAAGCAGCCACTCCTTGCATTAAGGCCATCAGTCCAAGCGAAGGATGGACCACAGGAGGAGCCACTGTGATCATCATCGGGGACAACTTCTTCGATGGGCTGCAGGTCATCTTCGGCACCATGCTAGTCTGGAGCGAGGTCAGTCCTGCTGACAAAACACTCAACCTACACACTCGGTACCCAGCGAGTTCTGTGAATAGCACTTATGCAGGCTGTTGTCCATCTTACTGAGCATTATTAACAAGTAATCAATTGAAGTGGACCAAAATTCAGGAATAACCCATGAGCCGTGAATGGTGTATTGACTTTTAGGTCTAGTCCCATAAGCTTTTCAAAGCCAAGTACCTCTTCTGGACAGAATAAGCATATCTACTAACTGCCATTACTTTCTGGCATGTCCTGGAGTGTAGCGCTCCTGTTCTACCCTCCTTTTCTCTCTCTCTCTCTCCCTCTCTGTAAGAGTTGAGTTGCCACTCTGCTCCTGGTGGGAGCTGCTAGATGAAAGAGGAAACTCTATAAAAAGCCTCTCATTGGCGATGCCATATTTATCTGAGAGGTGAGAGGAGCAGTGGCTGGCATATGAAAGCCCAGCTAAGTGTGCAATGAAAGGGACGGTTTAAAGTCATGTAAAGCACCACCGGCGTTGTTGGCTTTGAACACGCCAGTGCTTCGCCGGGGAAATTGAGCGCTCGGCACTGCTTTGTAGAGCCACCACTCCCCCTTCAAAGAAGCTTCAGCGAAGTCTCTCGAGCACGGCGAGCAGTCAAATCATAGTCTAATCAGAGAACAAAGCCCTCCTATTTAATACCTCTGGTAACAGAGCGAATGTGGCTGCAGGTAGTCAGCAGCGACTGCTTGGAAAGCAGCAATGTGTGAGCAGCTAGTTATCCACTCCTAAACACATGCTGTTGCAGTCAGTCTACTTATACAGCTTCTGTTGAGTCACAGTGCATTCAAGAATGGGAGCCTTATGCTCAGCTTCATGATTGTTCTCCATGATTTAAACAGAATAAAAAAAAACGTTATGCTGCTGTCTTGTCTTGACAGCCTACATACTGACATACATGTAACTTTATGGCGAGGCTCTATGGAGCTCCATATTCTCGAGTGATGACACATCACCTCTGCCCTGCTAACTCACTAAATCCACTCAGCAGTGTCCACAGAGAGGAAAAAAATCCTATTTCAAGGAGTGAGAAGCCAAACTGAGAAAATGAATGGGCCCATGACATTATAACCCACAAAGAGCTCTCTCTGTATTACAGGCAGCATGCAGAACCCTGATAAAAGGACAGAGGTCATTTCCTCTCCTGTGCTTCTGCATGGGCCTGATTAATGAGCTGATCCACTCACAGGGAGACACAGTTTTACCTTACACTCTCGCTCCTTTACCATCACTATTTCTTTTCCTTGCTTGCTCACATTGTGTTTAGTTATCTGCTTTCATATGCTTTTCATATACCACAAGAGAAAAGCACATCTTCTGTGTTAGACTCAATTAATGACTAGACTTTGATTTAAATTTCTCAGCTTTTCTTTTCCTCCTGTTTTATTTTTTGAAGGAGCACTCTGATCTAACGGTAGCATTTACATTGTACATGTGCAGTGTAAAGAAATAAATATGCATGTGATATTCAGCTTCCTAAAAGTTCTGCATTGGCCAGCTAGCAAAAAAAATAAAAATTCTGAAATTCCACCCACCTTTAAAATACATCATCAGAAAGGGATTTTCCTACTCTGTTTATTAAAAAATCTCGCTGTCGTGGCACTGCTGTAGCAATGGTTAAGTGTTTAATTTTGACAGTGCCCCCTTTAAAGGAATGGTTTACTGAAAAATCAAATTTACACAATTTTCCACATACCCTAAATGTGGTCGCCAAGCTGAGATATGTTTAGTGTCTGAAGTTCACTGGGTTAGTTTTGCACTGGAGCTAAACAATTTTAGTGGCATAGACTTTTTTTTTTTTTTTTTTTTTACTTGTGAGCTACGTTAGCTTCTTAGCTACAGTGAAAACCTAAAACTTCAGCCACCAAACATTTCTTGGCTTACTGGCTAGATCCGGAGAAGAATGTATAAATTTGGTAAACCATTCCTTTAACCCTATAAAACCCCTGATTTGTTACATTCTAAGGCTAATTATTCAGTAAGTACCTGGACTACAGTGCAAACTGGCTAAGTTATTCTTAGGTTATACAAGTGTCTAATAAAACTTTGGACCCGCTGGTGGGTCTTGGTCATTTCAGGCTTCAAGCTGTACAATCATAACAACAATGACAATGGAAAATTGCACTTTTTGCTACATGACATTAAATAGGACGTTGTCCTACACTCGCAGCACATACAGAACTTTGTCTGGTTCATTAGAGCAGTAAGAACTCTTAATTGTGATCCAGCAGGCATACTATAATATAGAATGCATTAATCACAGCCCTGCGTGATTAGGTAATTACACAGGTCAAAACTGCAATATTGATTAATATGTGATTAATTGTGCAAACCTACTGTCGTTACGCTTGGTAAAGGGATGTTATCTAAGGGTGCAGATGAGTTTAGAAGATTATTCTCATCCTTTCCTTCTTCCTTTCTTTTCTTTCACTTAGCTCATCACCCCTCACGCTATTCGGGTACAGACTCCCCCCAGACACATACCCGGAGTGGTGGAGGTTACTCTGTCCTACAAGTCCAAACAGTTCTGCAAGGGAACACCAGGCAGATTCATCTACACAGGTAAAAACAGCCCACTGATTTTCTTTATTTGCTTAACACTATTAAAAATAAAGGTTCCTAAATGGCTCTTGTCTTGGCTATAGCATTCTACGTTTAAAAAAGCATTAAACTTTGTAGAACCTTTATATTGTGGAGGTTCTTTAAACTTTAAAAACCTCCTCACAATCTCATTTACTGTAAAAATGGTTCTTCTCCAAATAAGAATCTTTTTGAAGACCCTTTTGTAAGATTTATTATCTATCTATCTATCTATCTATCTATCTATCTATCTATCTATCTGTCTATCTATCTATTTATTTACACTACAATGGCTGTGTCAAGCTTACCCTCTCTTTGCTAAGAGAAAGCATATGGCCACCTTTGGTTTTCCATTGCTTTGCGAGGTCCAGTGACAGTGTGCTTCCTGAAGAGAGAAACCTTTGCTACAAAGGAATCCCACCTATTTCCTGTGCCTGCAGCTTAATAAGAATGCTTGCCCCCCGAACAGCAGGAACATCCTGTAGCATGCACAGATAAGCGAAGCGCAGCACTTATCTTGGGGAGGAAGGAGGGGTCACATGTGATATCTATATTGGCACAGAGCGTCTATATAGTCTGCACTTGAGAATACTAGGACTGCATGCCAACAAGAAGTAATGAATCCAGTGTTCATTAAAGCATATGTCTAGCAGTGGCATGGCTAGAAGAGGAAGAGGTGTTTTATGGAAAGTCATGCTAAGAAGAGGGCAACAGCAGAGAGTTTTTTTATCAAGCATGATGCTGTAACTTTTGATAAAATGGGAACTAGCGATCGAAATGCAATTGAAATCTCCAAATAATGCCTTAACGCTCAGGAGAGCACTATGTAAAAGCGGCTTCATCAATACATTTAAAGGGTGCTCAGCTGTGGGCATTGTCCGCTCAGTGTGCGCCCATGCCTGTGCCTGTGCATTCATGTGTGTGAATGAGTGTGCTCATTGGGTTTATGGCGCTGGACTTGGCCTCTCTTCATGGTCCATTCACTGAACACATGGCCAGGCATGGAGGGAAGGATTTTGCAATTCACACGCACAAAACACACACCTCTGAAGCAGAGGGCAGATGGTCAGGCTAATTTTTTAACAGTCGCATTCCCTGATGTTTTTCTTTTTTGCCAAAAGATTTATATCCAGTAAAGCATTGTGAGTAGTTTGAGTAAATCACGTTACCTGTAGTTTAGATAGGGTACAACAGAGCAATGCAACAGCAGAGCAACAGTCATACTGCACTGATCTGGCTTCTGAGCACAGGCATGTGGGAACTAAACTTTTTCGATCAGGTTGGACACTCTGTCTGCCCCTGGAGTTTCTTTTACTCACTGAGGACTTGCAGCTTGAGCCACCCTCTTCTTCTCATGCCCACGTCCCAGCAGCCCCCCGATCTGAGTGCTGGGGGACATCAGCCTGCCGTTTCTCTCCCCTGGCTCCAGTTGGCACCTGGGCTGGGCCCAGTTGCCAGTGGGTACTAATCATAGAGGATTGGCAGGGCTGCGTGGCAGCTGGCAGCGGAATTACACATGGGGCATCTGGCGCCTCTAATCAACTTCTGTCAGGCAGAGGAAATGGAGACCTAATTAAATCAATGGCGCACCGATGCTGCCGCGCTCGAACACCACACAGCCATGCGGAAAGCCGGGGCCATACCTGGAAAACAGTGGAGGGTCGGCGCTTCCTCTCAGCCTCACCGGAGAGCAATTAAATAACTGTTCTCATCACAGTCAAACTCTAATTTGACCATGAGATTCTTATCAAATGCAGTTACCTTTAAATGCTGTGGCTGACAATGGTATTCAACGGGCTGTGCTCGGTAATGATGCGGCTGCGTTTTGGCACAGACTGCTCTCTGCTTATGAACTCAGAGACCACTCAGTTAATGGATTCCTCAAAAGCCTGCCAGATAATGGATGATGTCATTTTAGGGGTCTTAGATTCTTGGCACGTGCTGGTGAATAGAAGAGTTTGCGGTAAAATGGAAGCCCAAATGTACACAGAGGGATAACTGAGCCTCGGATATGGTCCATCAAATCCCATTGCACTTTGCTCCTGTTTGGTTTGGGCCAGAGGTTTAAGGTGCTGCAATTAAAGCCCATGCGCAAGACATCCGGCAAGGAACGCTGCAGTCAAAGTGATCGTGCAAGTAGTTCCTCCACACTCCTCCCTGCAATTAAACATCCAAAGGCTCCGCGCAATTATATTTATCATCAGAAACAATTAAGCTCACTCCGCCTGGGACATTACCCGTCCTGCATGGCACTCTGCAGATAAGAGCATTGAGTCATTCCTCTCTCTCTTTCTCCCTCTCTCTCTCTCCCTCTCTCCATCTGCAACAAATGCATTTCCATGTTTGGTTGCGTATTACCTCGCACCAGATTGCCACGTTTGCATCATTTGTCAAAAGGCCTTTCCATCCATTTCTCTGCTGTGCGAGGCAGAGTTATAACGCTATCTGCCAGCGAGCATGTGTGCGGCCCCGCACGGCCGATAGATTGGAGGTGTTGATGAATCGCTCGGAAGGTTCAGCAGGCAATTCATCCCTGCTCAGTATGCAGGCCAGTGGGCTGAGCAGCACCCATCAGGCCTGATATTAAAAAGACTCTGCTGGATCACATTAGGGGGAGTTCTCTTATGCCTGCCCAATGATGAAGTCTTTGGGAAGCATTAGTCACTGGAGGTGAGGAAGAGCCAGGCTTTTGATCCAGACCAAAATGGAACTGGATGAAAGTCAGGGATGGAACATTTACTAGGTTTAAATGTCTCCTCTTCTTCTTTTATTTTAGTTGGGACTAAAAATACAAGGCATGCAGATTTATCATGCCTTCTATTAGGATAGTTATCTATTTTTTTTTCCTCAAAAATAATTTTGAGGAATTTAGAAGCCGCCATTCAAAAATTAAAAAAGTATTTGAATGGTGGCTTCTAAATTAGGTCACAGTGGTATTTTCTATATTCTGCTACAGGGCATTGAACTGCACTCAGCTCTGGCTTCAGAGATAAAAAACAATTAAATTCACACATTCACTCACATCTTTGGGTTATTGTGTCCAAGTATTTGACATGAGATTGTTATTTACCTATTCGCTGTTATAAGCCTATTATGTATGGTAAATAATAGCACAACAAAATTGCATCATGGAATTGGTGATATAGTAGAGTTTCTAAAGCCTCATTCAGAGCCCTGCAGAATCTAATGGGAGATAAATTTGGTAAATATCTTAGAAGCATGTATGTTACAAAAAAATAAAACATTCTAAAATTCTAAAAATT
>JAILXH010209106.1:10763-25218 GCA_023558415.1 Piaractus mesopotamicus
ATTTTCTTGGATTACAAATGATACTTACGCATATATTTCACTGATCAGTATTTCTTTGCAAAGTCACATACTCAAACAGAAAACCAGACCAAGTTATTGCTTCTGTGCACTTATTTCAGCATTTTAAGTGCTGTAGTTAAGAGTCCAACTGATGTGAAAATCAGAGGTAGAAAGTACTTAAATGATTTGTTATTATACTTAAAGCTACACTACATATGTTTTGGAAATTTGGAGACCTCTGTGGGGAAAACGTGTCATTGCAGACAATATTTTGTAATGTTAGTTGTGCTTTAAAGGGAATTTATACAAAACAGGACATCATATGTCAGCATATCTTCATCAGTATAATGTCGATTTTGCACTTGAGACTTAAACGTTGAGTCAGACCTTCTTTCTGAGCCTGTTCATGTGATGTTAATACGTGAAGATGTAGCACATAGTCTGAAAAACCCCGGTAAAATCAAACCTGACACCTCTGACTTTTATTATTTCAGGCTTTAGAGGGCGACTCATAGCAGCGCACACACCATATTTTAGCAAATTATATTCTCCTGACTCCTTCAGTGGTACTTCTTTCATTTTTAACAACAAAATGTCATTTATAGTGCAGCTTTAACGATAAAATATTAATTGGAAAGATTTTGTGTATTAATGAAATTAAATTCTTGTGCTTTTACCCAATTACATTTCCGAGACTTATGCTTTTTATTCCTTATATTTTCATTTATGCCCTCAAACTATTATGACAACACTGCCTAATGTCTGAGATATTGTTCAAGTAAAACATGGAATGTCTTTTAAAAGCTTCAAATATCTATGTTTAATTTAACTGCCTTTTTCGAATTTTCCATTCCACCTTAAAGCAACACTATGTAGAATTTGGGGATTTGGTGACCTCTCTGGCGGAAATATGTAATCGCCCGCAACATGAGGAAGAAAATTTTGTAATATTGGTTGAGCTTCGGACCCCCAGAAGCGCATGAATCTGACTTTTGCAAGTGCGTTAAAAGAGTATATGAAGAGAACTTGGTCAAAACTTGGTGAAGGACGTGTCTTCCAAGGATGTGAGTTAATCATCTTCTATTATCTTGATGTCTTTATCAGTATGATGTTGATTTTGCATTTAGAACTTAAACATCGAGTCGGACCTTCTTTTGGTCTCTGTGCATGTGACATTAATATGTAAAGACATTTGACATGGTCTGAAAAAAGCCTGCCAAATCTGTCCCAGTAGGCCCAAATTGAAGGCCTAGCTGTAATAGTCCCAGTTCACCACTGAATAATAGTATACTAGAAGCATACAAAGCAGTAGTTCCCAGACTTGGTCCTGGAGACACAATACCCTGCACAATTTGGTGATTTCCCTGCTTCAAACACACCTGATAGGTATATAATCTAATATAGTTTTAAATAATTCTTATTATGCTCTAAGGGAATTTACGTATTTCTTAACATACTGAATCATACTTAAGTGTATTAATTAAGTATATTTTACAGCAATGGCAAAGTATGTTTTAGTACATTTTAGTTGCAGTATAACTCAAACTAACTAGCAATGAAAGGATATCAGTACACCCAAAAGTATACAAGTACAGTATGTTTCAAGTGTCTACTACTATATTTGTGTCTTAACTAGGTTAACCTCAATGCAAAGTAAGTTGTTCCAGTTCAGAACAGAAAAGCATTTGTCGGCATAGAAGATGTATTTCAACATATAGGTGTGTATGTTGTGTTTAGTTATTATTCCAAAATATTATATTGAAGCGTGTGCTTAATTTTGTTTTATGGAATCATTTTAGTTGAGAGCATTTTAGTCGCAGTATTGCTCAATAAGTAGCACTCGAGTGTAATAACAGTAAAGTCTTTAAAACTCTATACTTAAATCTACTTAAGCACAACTTAAATTGTTAAAAAATAGATGCTCAAAAACATAACTAAATGCATTAGATACATTAAAACCTGGCTTAATTACAACTTAATATTTTAATATTGTGTTTAAAAAGTGTAAACATTAAAAATATATACATTTCATATTAAATATGATTTTTTTTTTTTTTTTGGAAAGTACATATATTGCATTTTTAATTAAGACATTGTTTTCCCAGCTTCTGTTTAAACATTATTCAATCTTATCAGAGGTGTCTGTTTATTACATATCAAACAAGACTGCTTTATTTTCTGCTTTAATTTTCTCCGACACCAATAAATCTGTGAGACCTCAATATTTCGGTGGGGCCCTAGAATAAGCAGGAGAGCTAGTGTTTCAGTTAGTGATGTGAAATCTCAGTAATAACCCAACCGTATGGAAAAGAGGGGCCTTCTCAGTTTCTCAGGAGATTTAGAGGTTGGAGGAAAGTGGAGGAGGCAGGGGAGGTGTGCTTCATGCTAAAGCAGTAAAAGAGGGGCTGTAATGTCAGCAGTGCCTTTTTGTTCTGCTCTGAGGGCCGGGACAAAGGTAAAGGTAGTATATTTCCCTTTCTGACACTTTTACTACGACTGCTGTGCCAACCAACCTGCTCGCACAAAGGAGACTGACCAATGTCATATGTTCGAGCGTGAGACTGATACGCTTCAACTTGGCAAGAGACAAAAGTCTGCGAGTGTGTTTGGCTGCTGCTAACAATTATTTCAGTAATCGGTTGATTTACCAACTATTGTTTGATCAATCGACATATCAAACCTTCAAACATTATGGGGCAGATTTACTAAAAGAGGTACTAACAGACAGGCACTAACAGATGGCCTACAGACTGTTTGTGCTGGTGGGGGTGGCAAGTCTGATTATCTACTAAGAATTTCAAACAAAATTGGGAATAAATACAACTTTATTACTAAAATATTTTGAGATAATAAATCGTCGTTTAGACATCATAATTCAAAAATTTGAAAGGTCAAACCAAAACGTGACAAAAACGAGGGGCAAAAGCAGCGGCTGACTAGCAGAAACCATCATCTCTGAGCAACAACAATGGCAGTCATGTTAACATCGAATGTAAGGCAAGCTTAAACAGCGTTAAACAGCATGCAGTCAGTTTTTACTATAAGCCTTGGTAAATCAGAGTAGGTGCTTCACTTCCCAGTGTTTTGTGATTTGAGAAGGAACCTTCTATAAATGCATGTAATGAGGGAAAAGTACAATATGACTGCCCCTTTGGTATTATTATGGGTGCTAAAAGGCTGCTGTGCCTATATTATAAATTGCAGTTACTTTAAATGCCATTTTTTAACAGTTGAGCACATCGGTTCCTATGCCTTCTGTGGTTTTCTCTCACTTTGCCTCCACCAAGTTACCATCTCAAAGATAAATGGCTTTGTTAAAACTCTGATAAACAGTCAGTGTTGGTTCTACCTGATAAGCAACAAAAGCAGCTTTCAGTGGGCCTCTTACAGCTTCTGGACTATTACTGTACCATTATGTTGTCTAAGATAAGAAAAAAGCAACAGACTAACCAAGTCTCAAAAGAATATACGCATTTGGAGCTGAAAAACAGAGAAGAAAAGGAGAAAATGAGGAGAAAAGGCTGAAAGGTAAAGTTGTATTTTTATGTCAATGTTATGCCATTTGTTTTGGTTTGTAGTTGGACGATAAGAAACAGTCAATCTAGGGTTTGTCTAACACGACAGGTTCAACTTAGACAGGCTTTCCGACTAAGTTTCAGCTTCACAAAACAAACCCAGCCGTGACTAAAAAACGTTCTCTGTTAATTTACGTTGAGATTATCAGGCTGTGATTGATTCTCGTGCATGTGCATATGAAAGTGTGGCGTTTGTGATGAACAGCCAGCAGCGTCAAACATGAGGATGAGCAAAGAAGGAAAAAGAAATCATACCACCTAAATATGTAGAAAGTAAAGCATTTAAAATGATAAAAAGCTAGCAAGTTAGCTGAGCAAGCATGAAGCACTACGTCATGAAACAGACCCCTGGATCAAGACTGCTTCACTTCAGGCAGCTTGTGATCATCATTGCTATGACTAGCCTCCTGCTTAGGGCCCCCCAGAAAGCTGGAGCTGGCTGTGACCATTGTAGAACGTTACGTAGCGCTTTTGTTTTCCATAATTGACACTTTTAAGGACTGTTACAGCCTGTTACAGTGTCTGTGTGATTTGAGGGATGTATAAACGTTCCCATGTTTTATGCAACTCCACGCGTGTGTGCAATTATACATGCCTGTTGTCACAAGTCACACATGCCAGTGGCGGCGTAACGTCGCTGGTGTTTTTGTGTGTGTGCAATCAAAGCCCGAGCCCTGTGATGCTTCAGGAGGCGCTGTTTATAGAGGCGGCCTCTGCCTATTGTCCGCTTTTACTAGGCCACAGAAATGGACAGCACACGCTCACCCTGGCCGCACAAAGCCCGTGCGTGCCACGTTAATCCTGCGTCTGATGACTTCGTACGGCCTTTATATTCAACCGTCTGCTCACTCACTACGGACGTAATCACTCTACTGTGCAACCCCTGCTACTAATGCTAACATTACTACAAAAAACATTACTCATTAAACCCCCCTACAAGCTGACATGCCATTGATAAAACAATATCTTTCCCCTTATTTGCCCCGTTACTCCAAATGTAGTCGTTTTTACAAGACATGGTGGTGTCGGAAGTTTGTTTCTTTAGTTTTGCACTAGAGCTGCAAGGCTAATGTGGGTAATAGCACTGTGAAACACATGTCTAAGTCATGACACTAGCCTCAAACCACATTTCACATAGACTTGCTTATGTGGTTTCTGACACTCTAAGACATACATTTATCTACAAAAGTACAGAAACTCTCCTTTTCATGCTTTCGTCTCTATCTGCTCGGACTATTGCAATTCTCTTCTTGCTGGCATTAGCTTTTCTTTCTTTCAGGGTCCAGAGGGGTAGCGCTAGCTGAAAACTGATTGTCCATCTTGATTATCTCACAACTTAATCATGTTTATTTTGTTAACACAATTTATTAAACATTCCATTTTGTCACTATAGAAACAAAAATTACATTACCAAAACTGTACCAAATGTTTTGGTAGTGAGTTTTTTGGTAGTGACAATTTTAGCTAATATTAGGCACTGATTTTCGGACTTCGGGACACTTTAAAACAGTGGGATCTAAACGCTGAGCATGTGGCCATGAGGAACAGGGATGCCTCACTTACTGCTCTAAAATGCAAGGGTGCAGTTTGAAGTAATTTGGTAGAATGATTTGAGCGGGGTAGCTAGCACGGTCTCTTTCATGTGCATACTTTTCCAGGAATCCATATGTGGATTAGGCAAGAAGCGCTGCTGTAAGGTGGCAGCAGAACTCTGTTGGAGCGACACTAAAACGAACTATATGCTTGAGGAAATGAAGGATATATTATTAATCTTCTAGATTTTTAGGTATAGTGTCACAATGTTTGAGAAAAAAAAAAAAAAAGCTGCAGCATGAAGTTTGAGTTTCACATTATGTTTACATCACGTCTTCTTCTGTGAGTTTACCGGTCAGTTGCAAAGCAGAAATCCAATTTCTGTCTGACTCATGTAGACCCGGAGTTTCCCCATTATCTGATCACTCAAGTGCATATAAACGCATCGATTGGATTACTGACAAAATCTGATTTTCTGCTGTTATCGGATTATTAAGTGCATGTAAACGTACTCACTGTCACAGTATGTAACTTTTTAAATGCACTTTCGCTGAAAAATGTGAACAAACTGAAGAGTCTAGCTAGCAAGCTGCTAGTGAAGGTCAGCATAGAGGAGTTTGTCACTTTACAAAGGCTCAACAGAACAGCTTATGCTTTTTGATTGTACAACAGTGTAAGCTTACAGATATGCTTCTGTAGGGTTATCCGTTCATCTGATGTCAATTATATCATGTACACATAGAGGAGGAAATGGAAGAAGCTGTGTGATTTTTGAGCCAAGTGGTTTTCTGGGTCATATGGGTTTATGAACATTGAACCTTCTAAAATCACTTTGGCTGCCCAATGGCCACCCCATTTATATATCCTGGAATCATCGCTGTCTTAACAACCTTGCTCCTTCCTATAAGTCCAGCCCTTTTCATCCTCAGAAAATCAAGCATTTTCTAGATTTGCTCCTCGTCTCTGGAACCTAACTCATCTATTATGTCTATAATATGTCCTTCCCTTTTTTGTTGTCTACTCCTGTACTTTGTTATATCGTTGCCTGTCTTCTGGTGTTTGAAGCCTTGGAAAGCACTATATAAATGCAATGTATTATTATTGTTATTTAGAAAGTACAGGCAAAATTGAGGCTCCTACACCTGTTTTTGGCCATGCAACATTCTTTTGTCAATTCATTGCACAAAATTTTTCACTGACCTATGGCTAAAGCTGCCATGCATATGCTATGATATTCATTCTAATGGCTGTTAAAGTGTTTAAGTGCCCTGTAGGTCGCTGTGGGATCCCCTGGGACAGTGAGCTGAAGTGCCGGAGTGGGTCTTTATAAGGGGAAATACAGTGTTCCTCCCGGTTACAGTGCTGTAGGTTTTATTACCCCAGGGAGCGATCTCAGTGTGTGTGTGTGATAACCGCATTAGGATTTGATACCACCATGGCTTGTAATCCTTTTGAAGTGGGATTCGTTTTCCAGCCGTGGCCGAAACACTGTTCTAGATTACAGGCCCTGGAAGTGAGGGATTTTCTTTTTTCTTTTTTTTGCTCTAAAATTTCGGAAGATATTATGGAATGTGGTGTAAGACTGGGAACGACGAGACAAGGCATGGTTACCAACAGCAGAGAGAGAGAGAGAGAGAGAGAGAGAGAGAGAGAGAGGGGGAGAGAGCAGGGCAACTGGGGGCAGATAAATGGATTCTGCAGTTGAGAGTGGGAAGGAGAAAGGAGAAGTCTACTACGTGAATTTCATTCATGAAGGTACATACACACTGCTTCATTCATTAAGACTGAAATGGAGCTTGTACAGGACCTGGAGCGAGTCATTAGCATTAGCGCCTGCTCAGTGGTTCGTGTACCCCCAGAAGTATTTGCCATCTTAACTTCATGGGAATTTCTCATGGGACCAAAATTTGAGCTAAATGACATGAGTGTTAAATTCCATGTGATTCCATGTTACCTTCTTGCAAGTTACTATCAGCCAATGATGGCACCAGCCAAGTCAAGCTGGGGCACGAGAACCATTCCCTGTGCTAATGCTACGGGTTGCATAGACTAGTCAGCTAGTTGATTAGGGGTTGAAATACAGGAGGTAAAAAACAGTCAGAACAGAAATAAATTTTTCTGCCAAACACAAAGCCCAAAGTGCTTTTTTAGTGTGGAAATACTATATGAGATTAAACCAATTCCACTGCAAGCAGCGTAATACTGTGTCTCAGATAGGAAAGAGCCATTCGACTGACATGCAAATTGACCAATCAAAGAACATTTAGTGCAACATGCTTGTAACAAAAACAAAAAAATGGCATTAGATACATTGGAGTAGCAGTCAACAAATGCACGGCCAACTTACTACCTACAGTTTCAAAGAAAATCCAAGCGTATCTTCTCAAAATGGGACAGCATAAACATTTCCTGCTTCAGTGATTTTATCTCACTCTGCAAGGCTGAACTCTAGAGAAGCAACTGCCACCTACTAGCATTTAGCTTGATAAACAATCATTTCAGACTTATAGCCATTTCATGGAAGCACAGAGAGCCAGAGGCAGTTTCTGTGTGAGAGGTGAGATTCTGAGAGCTGTGGTGATTTTAGTGTGCAGTTTACATCAGACAGTCTGTGTGCTTCTATGAGAAGAGAGCCTGAGGCTGAAACTTGCTGAAAAACTTAGCTTATTCATAAGCAATGATGTGAATGATGTTAGAAAAAACAACCTGCTTTTTTGATGGTTTAAATGCCTCCCCAAGACAGTCACTGAAACGTCATTTAAAAAGAAGTACCAGAAAAAGATGGTGAGAATGAACAAATAGGTTTAGCGATAATGATTGAATAAAGCTCCCTGGAGAAATGTGTTTTTGGCACCTAGCAGGATTTATAGCATTTGGTCATTAGGGTTAACTGTGCACACTCAACCAGCCCAACCTTGACCTCCTGCATGGAATTTATGGATAATTCATAATGGGTGTCACAAGATTCCCCTTCTGGAGATCACTCCTAGGACTGTTCCAGGTGCACCCTCTTATTATTCCCAACACCTATGGCAGTTTATCTGTGTATGTGTTGTGCTGGTTTTCTCAGTGTTCCTTGCTGTCTTGTTCTGTTGGCAATAATGTTAAGTCTTGCTTCCCTGTTACTGCTTGTTCCTTGTTGTTGCTTGGAATTTCTTAATCCTGATTCATACAGATTTTTTCTTCTGCAGAGATGTACATAAATCAATGCAGAGAAGACGTTCATGGGAAAGTGTAGCTTGCAGATGCTCCAACATACACACCTCTAAAATCTCAACGACACATCATGCTGATTGTTAAAAGTTACGCTGATTGGCTCCTCAGTAACTATATCATCATAAACTTATAGCGTAAAGAACTAAACTCTTCTGTATCACATCAAGCACATTGCTTCTTCTGTCCATTGTTTGTTTTGTGTAGTGTACAAGTTCACATGCAAGTATATTGGCAGACTGTCTGCATGTGACGGCCATACATGTTTGCAGATTCACAGATTTAGGGCTATAATTTTGGCTTTAGCCAGATCCAGTTTTTGACTTTAGCCTGATCTTTGTTGATTTCTGAGAACAGTTATGCTCGCATGCTTGTGGTCATCTATTGTACACTACTATAACTTAAAAGGCCCATATCATCGAAAACCTCCCTCTTTATTGACATAAAAGACTTTGATGTGATATATATATAAATATTTTATTAAAATTTCAAAATATTCCCATAGCCCGCCAGATATTCAGTTATCTTCATCTTGCCATTGCCATTTCTTAGATATTCTTATTTTGGAACTGGCTACAGCTAGATTTCCCAAGGTGAAGGCTGCCTCAGTTAAGAACTGGTCAAATGCTATTGCTTTTGTCAAGAGTATTTCAATTTGATTGAATATTTCCTTTAAATTTCATTGCTTGATTGCTGGTCTATGGGTATGTTGCTGATACCACCATAATAACTCCCCCTCTCCCCCAATATTTGTTTTAGTGCTGCGTTTTAAGAGTGTCTGTAAGTCGTCAAAAAACAACAAATATTCATTAACAAAAAAAAAAAAGACCATAGCCTAAACAGTCCATATATGGAAACTAAGCCTGTTTTGAATTGTTTTGTTGATGTCTGTCAAAGCTGTGCATCTACATATATCCACTCGTTCAGCCTATAGCAGTTTAGCCCCACCCATTCTCAATGAAGTTATAAGGAGTGTTTCAGTCTTGGACTGCTTTTTGAATAAGGCATAATACAGGGCAGCTAATCAGAACAGAGCTCATTTATCTTATATCTGTCTTAATGGCACAGTAAAATATAAGAGCCTGTTTACTTCTAAGGGATAAAGAGAGGGTTTGAATATAAAACTACACAAACATTATGAGTGGACCATGGGAAAAAACAAAAAGTAGGACATGGGTTTATACAGTTGTATGCAAAAGTTTTAACACCCCCAGTCAGATTACACTTTCTGTTGATTTTCTAAGAGAAAGACGTTAACACATCCTCAGTAGAGAACACACTTAGTGTGTGTGTGTGTGTGTTCCCTGTAAAGGATCGGTTCATTTATTTTCATTTCGAAAATCAACAAAGTAATTTGACAAGGGGCACCAAAACTTTTTCATATGACATGAATGTGTAAAAATTATGAATACTTTCCACGCACAGGCCTTTATTCATGTGTGTACAATATTTTAAAGCTATACCGTAACCAGTATTTCACTTATCAGTTCACATACCTTTCCTCATCTTTGCTTGTGCGTGTTGCTATGCTGTAGTAAGGTATGCAAGAGATTCAGAAAGCTTCTCACAAACGAGGTAGAGGGGAAAAGGGCCACCAATGCAGCGAGAGGGGGACCCTGGGAGTTTTTTGGGTTTTTTGTGGGGGGGGACTCCACCCCTCCTCTCTGCTCTTCAAAAGCAGTAGTGGGCCGGTGTGGGGTGCGGCCCGCTCAGGGAGTGCAGTGTGTGTGTGTGTGTGTGTGGGTTTGGGCCTTTTGTGTCCCGGCTTCAGGGGCGAGTGACATCTTGAACGCCTCAAGAAGATTAAATAGCAAAGCTCAGTCGGAAACACAGAGAGAGAGAGAGAGAGAGAGAAAAAGAGAGAGAGAGGGATGGAAAGGTATATGGGAGGGACAGAGAGCGTTGTAAATGAGCGGCAGAGAGAGGTTGAGCGAGGGAGACATGGCGCAAAGGAGGAAAGAGGGAGGAATGCGAGAGTGTGGAGGAGAAAAGGAGGGATAATGAGCGAGGGAGGAAAGATGAGATGAGGTAAAGGAGGAGAGGAAGAGAAGGGGCCTCCCTGAATGAGGATTAGTGCAGGCTCAGAGAGAGAGAGAGAGGGATGAGAGAAAGGAATGCATGGACAGGGCTGAGAGAATGGAGGATAGTGGGAATGTGTGTGCGTGTGTTCGACTCATGCCATTCACAATAGATGGACAATTCATGATGGGAGGTACTTGACACAACACTATACCAGAATGCACTCAGCATCTAATAAACCATGTGCATATGTGTGTGTGTGTGTGTGTGTGTGTGTGTGTGTACTTAGCACTTTGTGGGGACCAAATGTCCCCAGGTTAGAAGTTGATGATGTGGGGACACCTGGCTAAACATAAAATAACCTAAAAATGTTCCTTTTACCGAGGGGTCTAAACATCTATTACACATTACCATAACTTTAAGGGCCCATTTCATGGAAAAATGATTTTCCTGTCTTCACTAAAATACCTTGTTGTGCACTAAAAAAAAAACCTAACAGTAAAAGTATGTTTCCTCAATTATGGTAAAAATCTGTAAAATTATAGTCATTTTATTTCATTAAGAAAAACTGACTTTTGCTAGAAGTTAACACATTTACTAGTTCAACTAGTTATTATGACATACAGTATTTTGCCATAATAATAACAACAGTAACCATTAAAGCAAATACACATGTCTGTGAAATAAAGGTGGTTTCTGTAAATTAACAGCAGTGTTAAAATTCAGTGTAAGAATGCTTCATCTCCCAAAAACAGGTATTGATCATTAAATTTTACAGGACTCCTTTGAATGGAAATGTAGATAATGTTTATATACTATAGTATACAAACATTAGCTACATTTTCATTCAAAGGATTTTTACAAATATCAACGAAACACATGTTAGGTAAACATTTCTTCTATCGTTTAAACAGAAAAAAAATTCCTGATACCTGAAATGTCGCAAAATTTTTTAAGCGTTTTTTAAGAAAAAGAACAAAATTATGCACAAATTTAGTGTCTGGAGACAGCTTTCCCTCATGTGCCTTTTACAGCAAACATAAACAAACACAAAACAACATGGTGGTGTGCTATAGATGGACTGAGGAGGAGAGCATCTTTAAAAGGAATGCTGCCACTTTTCAGCTGTTAAACAGAGAGACGTCCAGAGACATACAGATCTCTCTTGTAATGGTTTTAATAAAAATGAATAACAGTAGCAGAATAATTTTGGTGCTAAATAGAACCATTGTCAATGAGTGTAGAAGGTTAGCATTTAGCTACACTCATAGGCAGTGAAAATACCCAGCAAAGACAGGAATACCAGAAATACACCATGTTTGTGTGTGTGTGTGTGTGTGTGTGTGTGCGTGTGTGTGTGCACAAGCACACGCACGCATGTGTACAAATTATGCATATCCCCAATTACTGAAAGAGCACAAAAGCATGTAAGATTAGCACCACATCTTTAGACTACTGCCTCATTGACGGCCTCCCGCTTTCTTGTCTTCCAGGAAATATATTACAGATTCAGTTGATAGGGCATAAGAAAAGGTATGAATGAACATATATAATCTAAATTAAAAATAAATAAATACATTTAAAATACTAAAATTAAATAATCAGTCATATTCGATGTAAAACGGTTGGCAGTGTCTAATAAAATTATCTTATTTTACACCTGCATTACGACTTTAATGCTGTTCTAAATTATACTGTATGTTATATTATATATTATATATAGTTATATATATAATTATACTGTATATCTTTCACTTTTATAGCAAGACCAATGACCACCCAACCACATTGCTGTTTTACAGTCGCACAGTGCACGTTAGATCTTTTTCAGAAATGTCTTTTAAGCAAAGAACTTTTCCTAAAATTACTGTGAAACAATCTCTCCATTATTAGGCGAAATATTCATTATTTTAATGTGAGGGAGCTTTAAGAGATATTAAACACTTCAGATGTCTGGCTCCTGTCACCACCACTGTGTACAATTCAGACTCTAAGTTTCTCTGGAATGGAGCATTTCACATTTCACAACCACTCTCAAAGACTTTATTTAAATCTTGGTGAATGAATAACGCAGATTTTTTTAAAAAATGGTGGAATTCCCCTTTAAAGGAAAGGTCAGGCTGAAAGGTTTCAGGTCTGTGTAAGAGTCTTTTCCTCTTCACAAAAGCTCAGGGAAGGAAAGCGGGAGGAAAATCTTCTTTATCTGCACTCTTGTTCCTGCTTCTGCACTCCTATTGTGTCCTTCTGGAGAGAGACCGGTCAGTCTACATGCCTGTGAGAGTGTTTGATCTCATGCTGAAAGACACACATGAGCAATCACGACGAATCACAAAACAAACAATAACTGGTAACTGAACATACCAGTTACCTGAACATACCAGGTAACTGAACATACCTGTTAACTGAACAGTGTAGTCATATACTCTTGCTTTATAAAGTGTTGTGCATGTAATTTTAATTATACCTACTTAAAATGAAAAACAAGACTCTGGCAGGTATTATGAGGTATTATGTATGCTATATAAATCATGAATTACGAATGTAGGATTTCATATGTGTTGTCATATGATATATGGGATAAATATATATATATATATATGTACATATGCCATGCATTTGATCTGCGGAGGATGCAGGTCTTTATGCCATACTGTTCTGTGACCTCCATCCCACGGGAGACACTTTCTTCCACTTTATGCATGGGTCAGTGGACGCACCCCTAAGGGGAAGCAGCCCCCAGGATTAATGATATGCATGACATGCATTGTGTGACCCCTGTGAAATGTGGGGGATGAGGTGGGGGGGGAGGGGAGTGGCAGGGTTATCTAAACCCACCCCACTTCACACACTCCAAAAGCGGCCTGCACGCTGCGACAGGCTCAGGCGTGTATTGGAATGTGCTGGGGCTTACCCGTGCATGAGTGTGGTGGTCATATAATCAATGTAGCAATAACACAAATGATGCTTGAGGAGACACATAATTAGCTTGTTTTTCTGGGAGAAAGAACTTGGGAGACTTTTCATTCAAAAGAATTAATGCAACAGTGGGCTTACTTAATATTACAAAATTCTTGGTGTACATACTACTGTGCATCCAATTCTGACTTGAAATGGAACTTTTAGTGCATTAATAACATTAATCAAATGAATCACTTAAACTCTAAGGACACGTATGTGGGCCCACACTTCAATCTTCAAACTTATAGTTATGTTACTGTGACATATTAATTTCAAAGTAATAATTTACAATTGATAGTAATGACTGAATAGTAAATCTTAAAATTGACCCATTAAAAACCTTACATTCTAAGTAAGTATCCAGTGACTACATGGACAACAAAGCAAACTTAGAGAGTTATAGTTAAGCTAATTACTGAAGAAGTGTGTAATAAATGTCTAGACACACCAGAGACGTTTGAGAGACAACAAATATTCACTAATATATACAGACCAGACAGCCTCTATACCAATTAGTAAACTCCATCTCTACCCTAATGTTAATTTTTGCTAGTTTGCCTATGGGGTACCAGTAGCATAATACGTAGCTAATGGTGAACGTTTTTGGTCATTTTAGATTAAGCCTGGACATCTGAAGCTTGTAAAAGACATTACGTGAAGCTTGTAACATACGTAGTAGCATATTATTCACCTTGTATGTAACAGAGACTCCTTCAGAAAAGAGTCCTGGCCTAGACCTGCCTCTGACTTCCAGTTCTAAAAGATGACAAAAACTCCATTAGCAGGCTAACACTGGTATTAGCAGTCAGGGATGTATCTAGGACTTCCAGGAGGCCATTGAACATCAAAACGTGATTGGTTGATTCCGCTGTTTCTTCCTAATTATTCTGTGGGTTAACCTAGTACATTAGGTTAGGTTAGCTTTGCTGTATCTACCGAGATACCAGGGATGAAAAATGTCTTTATTGGAAAATTTTTCATTAACACTTTTTTCCTAAAAAAAAATGTGTAAATACAAGTGTGATATGATTCAGCTGAATAAAGATTAGCTAAAAACATGTATTTTTTAGTTCCCAGAAATCATTAGGCTTTCTCAGAAGGGCTAGAAAGAAAGAAAGAAAGAAAGAAAGAAAGAAAGAAAGAAAGAAAGAAAGAAA
>JAILXH010209139.1:15245-37443 GCA_023558415.1 Piaractus mesopotamicus
TGTGATATTAGTTAATAAGACCTTTAGAGAGCAGATGTAAGAAATGTTTGATGTTAACACCTTTAGAGGGCAGCGGTCAGTGAAGTATTTGAGCTCAAGCTGTGTTGTCGTCAGGTGGGAGCTACAATGTACTGACATGTATGTATGACACACAGACAATGTATGACAGCTAAGAAGCAAGTCAACTAAACAGCCACTTTGGTCACTTTAGGCTTTTACTGTAACAGTTATAGACAATTTGAAAAAATATGATCATGACAGGCCAGTAGAAGTACAACTGATATTGAAGTGAAAGTATTGGTATTGCAATCAAATTTTTTTGAACGATGACCAGCACTACCAGTCACACAGGAAACTGTCAATCATCCACAAACAAACCCACATACACACCCTAGTCTGAGGAAAGATATCCTCATCAGCGGCAGAAACATAGGGTGACATTTTAGACACACATTCATGAACTGGGTTTATTCTTGGCTTCCTCGGAGTCACAATCTAATAATGTCTTTGCTGCCCAGAGGTCAACTCTCTCTCTTTCTCCCTCTCACTGTGCAGTACCACTACTGTGCTCACCATCATCCATCATAAACTGCTGCATCTTTCTCATGCTCACCATCATACACTCATATACCCATACAGCTTGAATCATGCTGCTCACCACAAGGGATGAAAAGTGATAACAGCTTCACTGAGCTTTTGTAATTTTAGTAGAAACACAGTCTACTGTGCAAAATAAGTACTATGTAATGTTACTTACGGTCTGTTTAAACATCCATCAAATCAGCTTCTATACATTTTCAGTACATAACAAAATAAATTATAACAACAAAAACAAACAAAAAAAGGCAAATGCCTCAAACAGCGTGATCTAGCAACCTACTGTAAATGTGTCACAGCAAAATGAGTGGAGACCCCTTTAAATTTGTAGAGCGTGTGTGCTCGCGCCTGGCCGTAAGGCTAAAAGCACGAGCGCTTGCTGGATTCAGATACTGATCTGCCGTGACATTTCTCTTCTTTATATATCGCGGGTGAGCAGGGGGGGAGGAAGAATTGTGGCTCTGTGGCTGCCCAGCTGTGCAGAAACAGCAGCTTCACACATCAGTGCCACTTAAACACACCCCAGCTACTGCCTCATGCTCTGCATTGCCAACTGGCACCATGAACTGGCCCAGCACGACTCCAGCAACTTCAAAAGACAGCGCTGATCCATGATCAGCTCCCATCAGGCCACATAGCTGTAGCTATTAGGAGGTAAAAGGCAAAATCTGATCACAGAAAGGGGCTGGGCGAAATGGCAAAAATATAGGATACGTAAAGAAATTTTCACAATACGTGATAAGCATCATGAAATTTCATTTTATTCCAGTTAACAATATATATTTAGACAGTGAACTGCACTAAATTCAACTAAAAAGGCATAGTCATGCTTTATTTGTAATGAAACAGTTGACCAGAGTTCTTCAAGCACTGTTAATATTCACAATATAATATGTACTTAATTAAGAATATTAATAAATATAATAATGCTAATCACAGACCAGCACTTTAATTACTTCGATTCACTATAACGGATAACTACACTGAAGCTGTTTCTTATCTTAAAGTCTACGATGTTCACTGTCTAAATGTATATTGTTCACTAGTACATAAGGCCCAGATATTTTTAACATCCTAAAATTATATAAGGACTAACCATTATCACTTGTTTATTTTGACACTAAATTGATCTAAATTATATGACTGTATTAGCTAAGCCTTGAGATTTTAAACTGATGATTAGGTAAAAGCAACGTAAAATTCTTTTCTCCTGTTATATTTTAAGCCATTGTCCACCAGTTGGCACATTTCAGGCCCTGTTCTCCACTGCCTTCAATAGATCCCGAGGGCACCTAGTTTTGGAGCACACAATGTTACTCTTTCAGGTCTTTAATCCCCGATGCTCTGCAGCCCAAGGCGTGCTCAACAGATACTACTAACCCACGTGAAAGAAAGCTATTCTGTTTGGTACCACAAAATGTGGTATAACACTAATAACAGTAATGCTGCCTTATGTTCGTTGTCGTCTCAGTATCATCCTTCATGCGTCTCTGAAGGGCTTATCAAAAAATGACACGTCTATGAACAATCTGCCAGTGAAAGTAAACGAGAAAAAGAGACGTTTTAGGTGAACAGGAGTGAATATGTATGTATTGCTGTGCTTGTTCTGATTTCGCTAATGTCTTCGCAGGTCACTAACACGATGAGAGGAAACCGAGAGCTTTGAAGAAAACCACCTTCTGTCGTCTCTTCTGTCAGAGGAGGCAGCAAAACACTGGGCAGTTTAACGAGCAGAATGGCGAAAATTTGTGAGGTTCCTTTTTAAGCCTGATATGGCCACACCCTGCTTGGTTATTAACGACAGTATAGCACTCAAGGTCACACATGCGAACAATGTCCACTCATTATAAATTTATTTATTTAAACGTACATTTAACGGCATTACTCACAGGTTAGCGACGATGCTAACTCCTCCACCTTCGTCTTCTGACAGGTTGCTCTCTAACCACAATTTTCGGTTAGTGCGGTGTGGTAAAACTCTATCCGCGAATATTTTCATGTTTCAGTAGTGATAAAATACTGATATGTAGCAGTGTTTTAGAGAACACTTGGATGGATAAGTTTTTGAAAAGTGCTGAGGAAAAACGGGTTTAAATTCGCGGCAAGTTCTGGTCTTCGTGTAGGTTACTTTCACTGTTCTCATTAGTCAACATAAGCATCGGCTCCTTTATTATTATTCGACATTTAGAGTGAAATTATGCATCGCCAATAATACAAGCAGCTAACCTAACTAATGTAGCCAATGCTTCTTTTTCTTTCCATCAGGAACACAGGAACCAAACCCACGCCTTCCAATAACAGGAACCCGAGCAGCAGCAGGGGCACAGGAGGTCTTTAGTTAACTGTTTTGATAAGCGCGCTCCTGTAAACAAATGTATTCATTAAATTATGAATACCTTCAGACGTTAAATTAAACTTAAGACGTTAGATACGCTATTATGTATTAGTAGTAGTACCTATAGGTACCTTTCTACAATCTATGAAAAAGGCGTCTATAGGTCCCATGTCATTACAGTCCGTGTACATCCAGGGTGCAATAAGGTTAACATTTATTCAACGTTAATCGGGACCTGTGATGATATTAAAGCCTGCAGTAAGAGATGTTTTTATTCCACTGCCCATTTCGACCGTTTTTGTTAAGTAGTTAACATAGTTATGTCCTATGTAAACACAACTAACGAGTAAACTTTACAAACCTTTCCAGCAGTCTAGTTACGCCTCAGCCTTTGTATATTTATCTCTCCGACCGGACATCTAGAGACACTGCTGACAGTCTTTAGATGATTTGCTAGCTGAGAAACCATCAGTCTCTGCGTAACTTCAAAATAAAAAAAATATGTCTTCGCGTCCAGTTAAGGTGATAGTATAAAGTTAACACACAAGCAGGAGTCCAGTTTACCTTGAATCTTGATGTATGAGCCCCGCTCGCAGGTTTTAAACGTTTATCCGGCTCCGTAAGCAAACCAAACATTAGGGTTAATTAACTGACGTGTTTAAATAGCTAGCTAGCTACAGAAGCCAGTTTGTGGCTGAGTTTCTCACGTTTGTGTTAGGAAAAACGGGTTAACGTTAAATAGCTGGTGACTCGTTGCTCAATATCCACATCTCTACGCTGCAGAAAGCTAACGAGCTAAACAGCATAAATCATTTTCTAAGCAGAGAGGGCTGCTATGCTAACAAGGTTAGCCAGCAACCTGTTTTGATTTCAGCAGGAATGCATTCGAGGATATTTTTTTTTCCCCTTACAATACAGAGAACATTATGACTTTAAATAGTAAACATATGCATCCAAAACTCACACGTAATGCTAAAGTGAAGACTGAACGCTGTACCTGCTGTTCGGAGCTCCTGACTGAGTATTTCTCCACTCTGTGACAATCAAGCTAATTCAATGCAGCGCTTCCGGCTGGAGCCTTTCAACATGTTTTCACCATAAAAGCCCGCGTTAAGGATGATTCATTTGACATACATACCCGTTTTTAAAGTTATATGCCTTAATATTAGATGTGTAAATGAGCAGCATTTCTCAAAAGCCTTTTCAAGTTAATTTGTAGTGCACACGTTTTACAGGAATTGTAAAAGATCTGTACTAGATCAAGAATTACGCTTGATATTCACCATGACTTGATAACTTGCACTGGATAGTTTATTGTTGCTCTCAGTTGCAGTATCAGTTTTATTCAGTATACTTTAGCTTCTTGCCATTCATTAAGAGATTTCCACTTACATGAAATAATTATTATAAGAAAAAAAAATCCAGATTAAACATGATAAAACATTGTGAAGAATCAAATTTTATTTGCAGTTGGATAAAACTTTAGAGAGATGGGTTTCACTCTTGTGTGGTCTCAAGGACATCAGTCATCATCTGTGGAATCAGATTTTTCGATGACCTTCCTCATCCAGCGGCGCATGCGGAACAGGTGAGTGTAGAATCCATATTTACCGTCCCGGTCACAGCCCTCACCCCATGAGACAATACCAATCTGATACCAGCGGTTATCATCAGGATTCTACAGGGGGTAGGAGGGAGGATTCAATCCAAGCTAATAAACTGTGTATATTCTAGTATATACAGAGTAAAATAGTCTTTAAAGATGAAAAAAAAAAACAATAATTAATTCTACCTTCATTACAAAAGGTCCTCCACTGTCTCCTTCACAGGCATCACCTCTCTGTGTGTCATCTGGGCTGTAACCTAAAAATAAAGTATACGATTACAACCTGATCTGCGAGATTTTAATGCATTTTATTTCCTTCAGGGCTGTTCTGCAAGATGTAATAGTATAGATTTTAAACTCCTAACTTGGGAACTGCAAGAGAAAAAGCATATGTTCTAAAGATAAAGCAAATCTTCCAAAGAGGCAGTGAAGAGTCCAAGTTGAGTGATATTTTATTAACTACTTACACAGGGTGTCCCCTCACCTGCACAGAACATGTTGTCAGTGACACGGATAGAGGTGGACTTGCGGCAGACGTCCTGGTTGACAATAGGCAGGTGGATTTGCTGTAGCACCGAGGGCAGGTTCTGAGGGTTTGACGTCCATGACTCTTTCAGGTTACCCCAGCCTGTCACACGGCCCTTGAAGCCTTCAGACATCAATCTACATACAGAAAGGGAATCTGTTATTTTCTTCAAATAAATATGGGGAAAAAACACTGACTTGTCTCAGTCCAGAATCCATCTACAACTTTAATGAACTGGAGGACAAGACTATAATACACCAATAATTGGACTATAACCTATAACATAATGTAAAACAATTCTAATAGGCTGCCTTACAAGTTTGCAACACTTTTGGTGGGCAGGCAGACAGGGTGGATCTCATTAGTGAAGGTGACGGGTTTCTTCATGTGCAGCAGAGCGATGTCTCTGTTCAGATTCTCTTTCCAGTTATATTTAGGATGAATGATGATCTCATCAATTGCCACAATCTTCTCAGTGCCCCTCTCATACCTAAATCACAGACACAAAAAAGAAGGTCTGTTCCCACCTACAAACAACCAAAATGTAGCATTAAGAATCTTGCTCAAGGATGTTTTATAGTGTGCTTGCCCAGGTGGGGCATCAAACCTCAGTCTGCTGCATAGGGGGCAGCAGTATTACCCACTATGCTGCACAAACTTGCACTTGTTTTACAATACAAATACAAGTCAGTGGTACGATTTGTGGTACAAATAAATAAGACTTCAAAGTACTTTCAGCACTTAATGGCTAGGAAGAAGCTCACTTAGCACGATAGTGTTTTCCGAGGCGGACAATAATGTCATCAATAGTGAAGTTCTTGTTCCACGGCGGATAGAGGATGCAGTGGGCAGCAGTGAGGATCCACTGGTCACTGATCAAACTGGCTCCGCACAGCAGTTCCTGTGGACTGCGCTTAAACAACATCACTTGCCTGTGAATAACAACAAACACATTAGACAACCTATCTGTCTGCAAATCAAACAAAGCATTAAACTTACAGCAAAGACTAATCAGTGATGACATAACTGTGAGCAAGACTTATAAATAACAGTAAACTACTTTAATTACCATGGAGCGCTCCCTACTTCAGCAGTTAAACCTCCCACAATTCTTTTAGCATATGATTTGATGAGGTCAGCCTCTGTTTCATCTGCTTTGCTGACTTTTTCAAACAGGGGGCGCACTCCACATTCTGAAAGCACAAGCAAGGACGAAATATTCCATCACGGTTTTTTTGTTGAAAAAAAATGTTTTGTCAATTGTCCAATGAAATGTGAACTTCAGTGCAGCCTTATAGAGACACTTATTACTTTAGAAAAATATTACATTTGTATTGGTGTAAAATCATGAATTGAAAATCAGTCAAAACAAATGTTTGATTTTAAACCTTCTAAAGAAGAAATAGGACCACCAGTTGACTATATTACCTTGATTCAATGAATTAATGTTCCAATTTTCTAATGCTATCTTAAAGCCAAAGCAGCAACCATTTATATGTTCAATTCACAATGGATGGACAACAGGGTACACTTCTATGCTGTCTGGCATGGTCCACAATGTGGTGAGAGAGTTCAGTGTTATTGTGTTTATGTTTCAGCAAATCAAACATCAAACCAAATTGTGACTTTAAATTCAAAATCCAAATCTATACATCAATTTAAATGCCTTTAGTGAAGAGCAGTAATGTAAAAATTTCCTTTTTGTACAAAATGCTGTAAGGTATGATGTGTTCTTAATGAATTTAAATGTCCCAGTGCTGTAACAATATACACAAGGTGTGTATATAACTAATAACTATATTTTAACTAATAACCTAAATGCAGATACACTAACCCAGTTCACACGTCCTCAATCTCAATATAATAAGATACAGTTACATATAGTTACACATAGCATAGCTTTAATTCTATAGATGGACAGGTGTGGTGACAGATTCCTCTGAGTACATGTTGGCCTCTCTAAACATACTGAAATGAGAACAAAGTCACAATTTCTGTAGTTGCTACATTTTTTACCATCTTCTCCTTGGCCAAAGCTGCGAGGGCTGAAGAAAGTACTCCTTTTCTCACTGGTTGTCCTCTTTCGATCTGACTCCTCCTCTACCTTCCCTTCCAGTGGAGCATCTGAAAGACAAAGTGGAAATTAATTTGGTTTAACTTCAGCAAATTTTCTGATTAAAAGTAATATTGAAAACCTGTTTGTCTGTACAAGTTTTATTCTGACCATATGCTTCGTCTTAAATGAGCTCTTAAACTGAATTGAGCTCACCACATAGCTCTAGACTGCAGTAGTCCATAGTGATGTTTCCAGCTGCACTCTTCACATAGCACCAAGGTCCCTCCAGATCTCCATCGGGGTTCCTGCAGTGGTTCTTCAATAGCTGCACCTCTGGTTTGAAATCCTTCCCCACACTCAGGGCCTTTACTTTGGGCAGGCTCCAGTCCAGGCAGGTGTGGCCATGCAGAGTCACAGACAAATCTCCAGTGTAGGTCTCCCCACTGCCAGCAAGGCATTTAGTCTTGCAGCATTGCTTTACAGGGACAGTTGGAACAGGGTGTAAGGCCTCACCTGTGGAGAGGGGAAAACAGCCGCTGACATATAAACACCCCTCTATTGGCTGAACTTATGGAATCAAAAAAAGAACCCACAGTTTGCTGCCCAGAATGAGAAAGATTTGTTGCTCTTCAGGGAGAAAGTGATTCCACCAAACATTATTCACATACAAAGAGATTTTCTTCCATAACAATGGTTGCAAAGTACACTCTAAAAATATGTGCAAAGCAAACAAAAATGTTTTTAATCACCAGTAAAACTAACTTAGAGGATAATGTATTGTATAGCATGTATACTTCCTGGCTGTACAGTTTTCATACACCAAATTAAAAAAAAAAAATCAAAAACAAAAATCTGAAATATTATAAAATCATGCTAAATTTCTATAATTTACCTGGCAAATAAATCACAAAGTTGTGAAGAGAAAGAACCTTAAAGGCTATGAAAATGTGACAGTTCAAAGTAACAAGATTTTTTTTCAACGGATTTGGAATTTCTGTCAGTCCGTTCATCACAAATTTTCACACAATTTAGGGCAGCTGGGTTTTTTAAATTATGAGAAAAATGAAAAAAGGAAAAAAATCTAGGGTTTGTTTTGACAGTAACAATATGATAGTAAAAGAAGAATAGCTTTGATTTTAAATACATTTAGGTCCTTCCATTCCATCGTAAAGAGTGCACTCATTATAGCGTTTAGCATCCTGAGTAAAGCCTGCTTTAATGTAAGTACCGCATTTTGCCACAGCGCATTTCTCTCTCCTGACAGTGGGGTCACTAGTGAAGCACCAGGGTCCGCTAGGGCTCTTGTCTGGGTTCCTGCAGAAATTCTCTGGAAGATTCAGCTCTGTTGCATTAAGCTCGCTGGGAATAAATAACAATGAATTTAAAGACCAACAACTGAACAAAAACTGTGTTTTGTAGTCAATGTGACAGAGAACGATGCTTTAAAACATGTGCAGTTCCAGTCCTGCAAGGCCACAGCTCCTCAATGTTCATGTTTTCCTTGATGAACCCCAATTGAGCTGCCCAGAAAATTATGGCTCTTCATAATTTGCTGGATAAGGAGGTGTTATAGCAAGTACTTATAGCAAATAGTAAATATATTGCTGCAGTTCTCCAGTTTGGCACACTCAATTTTATATGTAACTAATACTGTATTTTGCCCTTCTGGTTAGATGCTAACTGCATTTCATTGGCTCTGTACCTGTACTCTGCACAATGACAATAAAGTTGAATCTGTTCTAATCTAATCTAATCTAATCTAAAACGCAACTGTAAAATGGGAACAAACAATTGTCTTCATGCAAACATTCAGGCAGGTCTGTGGAGTCCCATTTTCAAACAGCATCAATAGCAGCAACAGCAATTTGAGGCCCAGAATGAACAGTACATACGTGATTTTGTGGGGGAAGTTGCTTTTCCAGTATTGGCATGGCTTTCCAGACACAGTGATGCTGACATTACCTCTGTAGAGTTCACCAATATTAAGGTAGCAGCTACTATCTGTGCAGCACAAACAAATCAACTCAGATATGAAACGCCTTGCTCTACTAAGTAAAGTGATAGAAAGTACCTAAACTCGTTCGAGAAGAATGTCACTGTCTGTAGTTGTATTTAAAGGTTGACTAAAGATCATCTTAAAAGGAAACTGTCTGTTCACAGCTATTAATATGTTTCTATAGTTATTTATTCAGTTTTTTTTTTCAAAAGACATTTACATCACTCTCTGGATTTGTCATCCTCACATATCAGCTAATTTACTTGTAGTTTAACAGTTAAGATACAGACAGTGCCGTATTTAGCTGTCTCTCAAACTCACTTGATATGAAATAGACTAGGGATACAACATCATAATATATGCACAATGTCTGGAAAATGTTAATGTTGTTCTTACCTTTGTGAAGTATGCAAGTTCTAATTTTGGCAACATTGTCTGCAGTCCTCTTTAATGTGCTGCCAGCACAAGCTATGAGTGAAAAAGCGACATAAGGTACATATGAAAAGTGCAAAAAAAGGAAAATGTCAATTCAATGTGGTCTGATTTGCTCGACAGATTAAGCCTGTGCATGGACTCCAAAAGAATTCAGAGAAGCTCCACTGACTGTGTAAAATGATGAGCCTTAATTTGTTTCCTGGGCTCTAATCATCCCCATCTAAGCATTACATGAAGAATTTGCCCTAATCATTTCATAACGATTTGCTAGATACCACTGAGATTAACCTGCAATGTTATTTTCATGATTTTAAAGCAAAAGTGGACTAGCCCAGCCATGATTTATAACCAAGACTTCTCAGTTTCATAAAATCATATTAGTACAGGTCTTGGAAAGCCAATTTTCCATGTAAATAATTAATGGTTTGTGGGATGTTATTTATCTATGTAAATCAGATGTATCAATGTCATAAGAGTTTATACTGAGTATTTAACAATTTGATACAATGTGACTGAACATCATAACCTACAATTATTGATTAAAAGCTCAAATCTTGAACTGATATGCACATGTTTCACATGGAAATCACATTAAAGAAATACTGTAAAATAGTATGTGGTCCACTCTAGTATTTATTCAATCTTGGCTTTGTTGTAAAATTTTCCTTTATATTCTTTTATGATACAGTTGTATTTTTTTACAAAACAAAGTTAGCTGTCTTTTTCTCTTGGCATTCACTGATATTAGAAATGTGAGCATAGATGAACCGCCTACGAGGACCCAGTCATCGAAATCAGCCATCAGGGTTTACTCAGAAAAAAAGCTGGTGAAAATTTGCACTTTGCTCCTGGTTCAATATCGCATATTTACACAAAATGTGGTCACTGCCGGTCCTGCTACCAATAGGTATGTTTTAAGTGTCATGTCTTACCCAAGTATTTCTCCCAAAATAGAGTCTAGAAGAAAGAGAAAAGAAATTGATGTAATAATACAACAACACTTTATTTGTAGAAAGTAATGAAATGCTAGATGAACCGAATATTGCCTTTGAAAGAGAGCTGTACATTTTAAAATCTTACACAGTGCAGCAAGACTTACATTTAGAGGTGCCCTACACTTATAATGTTTAATATGTTTCCATGTGGTCATGTAGCAAAGTGCAACTGTCCTCACCGTTTTATCAGTTTGCTCAAACACTTCTCGAGCCTCCTCATGGCTACAAATCTCCTCTACACACTCCCTCTCCAGATTTCCTTGCTTCAGCTCCTCAAAGGGTGTGTTTGCTCTCCTCACTCGGATAACTTGAGAGGCTCTCTTGCCATCGATAAAAACTGCCAAAAACAAAATACACAAAAAGCAACCCTAATCCATATATTCCAATGGTGCATTATTCAGTACAACAAATGACACAAGTGACCAATTAATGTTGAAATAAATCAGCTAGAGTTATAAAGGCCTTACCATCGTAGCAGACTGTAAGCTGGAGCACTTGGCTGAGGAGAAGTGTAACCAGGAGAGGTGCTGGTACTGCTCCCATTTTTTTAGAGTGCCTACAATCCTGAAAAGACCTGGAACATCACACAGAGCTGGAGAGCTGCTACCAAATCCCACAAAATCTTACCCTGCTGCTCTTGAGTTAATATTGAACTACTGGAGTTCAAAGAGAACAGAGATTGTGTCCAAGCTCCTATCACTCTAAACAGTGATTCAGCCCTCATGTTCTAGGACAGTCTTAGGACACTCTAGAACATTCTTTATGTTAATATGATATGAATCAAATAAAAGTTATCATTTTTACTGAGCAAAGTTGATATATCATGTAAAACCAGGTATTTACATTTCAACATTATTTGTTAGCCAAGACAACCAGTGTCAACCAGGGCTACATATTAGTTGAACACTAATCTAAACACATAAATACATGGAATATCCAGTAAATGAATAAGAAAAAGAAAACATGACAATGATCAGAACTGTCATCACTAAAACTGAACCTATCACATACGTAATCTCTGACATTATAGAGATGCACCAATAATGAACTTTTATAGCTGATTCCGATTACTTTACAGCCAAATTGGCTGATGATTTTTAGTAGCCAACTTTTTTACCCAAAACTCACAGTCTTAATCAACACACTTGTACATTTCCAGTACTTTGTATTATCCGAAGCAATATAAATAACATTATTTGCACTTTAAAGGGCCAAACTGGCATTTTACAATCTTCACTGCCTAAAAATACAGAAATTATACTATATTTAGTTGTTGAGACTATGTTCTTAATGACTGTACATATTATACTTATTGGCTGTTCTGACTGGGCATTCAATAAATACAGGGTAGCCTCTGACTACTGTACATATCTGAAACATCTTCCTTCCATTTTGCCAAAAGAACCTGTCCCACTGCCAAAGCTTTTCTCTGCTTGCTGTCAGACGTCATCTTAAAGAACTGTGATTAGGCAATTATATTATGGGCCTACTTTTAAAGAGAGACTCTAAAAAAGGGGGGAAAGAACACCAAATACAGTTAAAGGGCCTCATTCACCAATATCTTTCCAGGTTTTTCTTCAACATGTTTTAGAGAAAGGTCCTAAGAAAAAGTCAGATTGATGACGTGGTCTTAAAGCGCAGAACTGTTCTCACCTTTGTGCTCTTGAGTGTGTGTAGATTCTGTTCTTACCTAAGAACAAATCCCAAATAAGAAAACATTGGTGAATCTTCGTGAAAACTGCGCAAGTGGGTTTTAAGAAGTAATTTCTTCTAAGGAACTGTTGGTGAATGAGGCCCAATATCTTTTTACTAACACTAAGGCAGATCTGAGATCCCATCTTCTTAATGTTCTTTTATTTTGTCAAAAGACACAATTCTGTAATAATGATTAACAAACTGTGTAAAGTGCAAGTAAAGGATTGTATGATTTGTGCCATAATAACACACCAATGACACATATTTGCATTACCCACACCACTAATCTGTACTTTCCTTACATATTCGTGTATCAGAGTTTTGTTTTGTGCAACTGCCCGTACATCTGGAACAAACATTGATGACACAAGGTTCAGTGGGCAGATGAGTCAATATTTACTGACGTCTTTGACTCAAATGTTGCCACTGCAGATTAACCTTTAAATCAAATGACACAATAAGCTTATTACTTCTGAGCAGTTTTTAATGGCCATTAGTATCTGTTTTCTTGTTCTTCATATTCAGCCTTGAATGGCTGACTCTATTTCAATGGTCTCTGCCACAGTGTTCAGATCATCATGGCCTTGTAATACAACCACACTACTATTATCAACATGCTCTTGCACAACAATACATTCAGCATTCTCTTCCTGATCCTGTAAAACTATACACTTAGCAGTAGCATCCTGTTCTTCAGCAACAAAACACTTAGCACTGCCGTTTGGCACAATAATTTCTTCAATGTCCTCACTTAGCTCAGTTTGTTCCAGCCCTTCTTCAGCTCCTGCTACAATGGCAGACTCTTGGAATGTTCTGGTGCTTAAAATGACTTCTTCAGAATGAGGCACCACACTGAGGTCACCCAGGGCCTGAACATAAAGCAAACTCTGCTCTTCTTTCTCCTTACCATGACCATGCTCTGACTGCCCAGTCTCTCTATGGGTCACCTTCCTAGGTCTTCCTCTGGCTGCTTCTTCAGTCTCTGTCTGTTTTGTATGTGATCGAAGGTGGCGCTGCAGACTCTGCATCAGAGTATATGTGCCTCCACATATCTCGCATCTGTGCGGCTTCTCATCCAGGTGAGATTTCATATGCCTGCGCAGTTTGGTTGCCATGGTGTACCCTTTCCCACACTGCTCACACTTGTAGGGCCTTTCACCGGTGTGCAGGCGCTCATGGGCCCGGAGCGTGTGAGGGTCACGCAGGGCCTTACCACACACGGGGCACAAGTATGCCTCACCTGTGTGGGAAATAAGGTGCCGGCGCAGCTCAGGCACCTGCGAGAAGCACTGGTCGCAGTGCTTGCACTTGTATGGTTTCTCTCCAGTGTGAATGCGTAGGTGACCCTGCAGATTCCCGCACTGGCGGAAGCTCTTGCCACAGTGCGGGCAGACATATGGCCGCTCACCCGTGTGCAGCCGCATGTGATTTCGCAGGGAGCCTGAGTTAGCCAACTCCTTGTCACACTTGGGGCATTTTATCCTTGGTGCCTTGTAGGCCGCCTCTTTGGCTTTATGGGCTTCCCTGTGGATACGCAGTGAGGGCCTGCGAGCAAAAGCCTTGCCACAGACGTCGCAGATGAAGGGCTTCTGACCCGTATGGAGTACCTGGTGCTCCTTGAGATCACGTTTGAGGCCATAGCTCTTGTCACACTGCTGGCACTTGAAGGGCCGCTGCCCACGGTGCATGAGCAAGTGGGCATGGTAACTCTCCTGGGAGCTGTAGTTTTTGCCACACTCTGTGCAAGTATATGGCTTCAGCCCTGAGTGTGTGAACTTGTGCTTCTTTAGGTGGCACAGCTGAAAGAAACACTTGGCGCACTGGTCACACTTGTATTTCCGATCTCGTAAGTTCCACTGAAAGTCTGGAGAACCCTCCCTACCTCTGTGCACCTTATCGGACCCCTCTTCCTTGTCTAAGTTAGCTTTATCTCTGTGGATTGAGTTGTCTTCAAGTGCATGTCCATTTTCAGTGCTGGTTTCTTTAGTCAGAGACTTTTTCGTAACACTGGAAGAAGTCTCAGTTCTCTCCCTTTGCTGTTGCCTGTGCATGCTCTGGCTTAGTGAATGTACTTTGCGGGGTTTAGCTGCCAGGCGACAGCTGGCTCTCACAGCTCCTCTAAGCTGTTCCTGCACTGTGGCTGCACTAACGTTGTCCAGCTCCCCGGTACCAGATGCAGCCACTGTTTCTTGCTGATTTCTGTCTTCTGTCTCATCCACAGCATTTTCTTCCACACTACATGTTTCACAGGTTTGAGAGTTGCCTGCTGGATTCTTTTTCTCTCTACAGATTAGAGGCCTCCTCCTCTGAATGTAAGGATCTCTTGTTTCCTGAGCTTCTCCCGAACAGCCAAATGGATGTTTATCCTTCAGTAGTTTTGCTATGAGATATACAAATGCCAAACATTAAAAGTCAATCTGTACTTTAGAAAAAGAATCCAAAATTCACAAAGATCTATGAAGCAATGTTTTCAGTCCCAGTCACAGAGAACCCTATGCACCAGGAAAGTTAATGGTTAATCGATTAACCGTTAACCGACAAATACATAAATATTCGACTAATGCTTTTGGTTAAACAACTGATATTTGAAACTTGATGTTTCAAATGTTTTAAAATTGTAGCACTTCATTTCATGGCCATTAAAAATGACTTAGTGATAATAAAATAGATCTAGTATTTAAAAGGGCACAGATATCTGGAGCATAATTTGGTCTTTGATTTAAACATCCTTTTCCTGGGCTACTTCTAATAATACTTAATTCAATACATGCATGCATTACAGTAAGGGCCAATGTCTGCCACACAGTAAGGGTTAGATGACAAAAAAATACATGTTGCAGCATCTATAGAAGCTACCTGTATAGCATAAACAGTGCACATCAGCATACCTGCCCACTCTGAGTCCTTTTCCATGTGACCAGGCTGTAGGGATTTGTCCACTGTCACCCGGCATGGTGTGCCCTCTTTACTGGGTTTTTCTGGATCAATGTTTGACTTTTCTTCCAGCTCCAAATGTTCAGAATGAACGTCCTGCAGTTCTGCCCAAACCAGGAGTTCTGTGCCTGGATTGATATCTTTACAGGTCCTGAGACACAGCTTCCCATCCACCTTTTGCACAAGGACATTCCTCTCATCTTCATTTGGAGCACTACAGGCAAACCTGGAGAAGCCAATAGTAGACAGTAGTAGATGAGACAGCACAAGCATATCTAAAATTTCTATCACAAAGTGATGAAACATAATCACTGTCTCTTGTTCTGAGCTTACCAATGAACACAATGTTCGTAAATATCTACATTATTTGATTTAGTGGCAGTGAGCCTGTAGCAAAATTGTCTTAGTTTACAGGCCTCTGTTTTTTGCAGAACCGAAAAACTATATGGTATTTACCATGCCTGCTATCTTGACTGTGAAGTGATATCATACCTCATCCAGTACGTTCTGTCTGATATTTGGCCTTGAGCTACTTTCTGGCACACTTCCACTTCAGCTCTCTGAAACATGCAAAATCAAGATACCATTTTAAGCAAGTAACATTGTTTGGTAACAATGCCATTAATTTATATGAAAAAATATGTAAACATGTACTATACCTCTGCGGTTTTACCACTCTGAGGCACTGTGGCTGGCTCTTCCAGCCCCAGGAGAGTTCCATTCCGTAATGCCCGTCCCACACACCACAACCCCATTTGCCCATCTTTAGCTAAAGAAGGCCCTAAGGTCAGCCCACGAGGCACCAGCTTCAGTACGCTACGGAAAGATTCTTTCACAGTGTTGAAGAAGCCTTCATCCTCTATGTCTGTAGCCACTGAGTGAAGAAGAGACATACAATAATGAATATGGTTTGGTTTATAAACCAAACATATTCTGAAGCAGCACTTTAACTGGCTTGTGATCATGACTTATGGACACAGGCACACATCTCAAGTTATACATGTGGTATCTGACCACTGAAACTGGGTATGACAGTTTCTCAGTACATATGCCATATCAGTTATTCTGTGTAGTGATGCTAACACCAAATGGTGTTAACTTCATAAGTTAGATATGATCTGATTGATAAGAGTTATAAAAATAATCAAATTCACTAAGCATAGACTATTTCTTCATTTACTTATTATAAGTAATATGTATATCATAGGAGTGCATGCTATTTTCAACAATTCTTCACCAGTTTTACACAGAAATAAGTTATATGTAATCAGTCTAATTGTATCCAAAAGCAGCAGAGATGCAAGAAATTGACCGTTTGTAAAATAATGGTTGATATAATGCTCACTTAATCACCACTTAGCAACTGTCTCACTGCTTCCTCAGTTAAATGAAGGAAAAACTCACAGGACAAGCCTAGAATGAAAAAGGTACTGGCAGTAAACATGTCTGAATTATTAAGTTATTAAATTATTATAAAAAATTATTAAAAGGAACGCATAATTCAAAAACATGCTACCATCAGGAAGGGGCCTGAAAACATTTTTGGGTTAGACTACATGAACATCTACCGCTTTAATGTCCAGTGGCTAAAAAGTTTCCCACATTTAATTTTTGTAATCATGCTTTCCTGAATCAATTTTTTGCTTTAACCCTACTGTTATCTTCAAATTTACTTCTTTTATTATTGGGGTCATCTTTTATCTTCTGGGAAATATTTAATATTTAAGTTTATTAATGTTTATTAATAATAATTTTATCATTTCTAAATAGTTTATTGATATTTATTAATAATTAATATTTAAGTTAAAGTTCTGGTTGGAAATATGTTTCCCCTTGTGGTTCTCGCACCACTACAAGCATGGTCAGTTTAGCGCCCTAAAGCAGAGGTGTTTTTTTTTTTTCTGAAGATTATAAAATTACATGTTATAGTGATCTCAATATCTTCCAAAACAACCAAACCAGTATGTGTAAAAAAGTATATTTCTTGTTTTATACAGTTAAAACAGCCTGGGGACCCCAAAGAACAGTGTAAAACTGTGTACAGGACACTAAAAACATATCATCATGTTAATTTTACCGTGTTTACCGTGTTGTCCCTTTTAAATTAGGCAAAGTCATTAAATATGAAGGAAAAAAAAATTTCTATCATTTATTTCGAGAGGTGAAATATGGAAGATATAGGAGGGTTAAACTGGCTTACATTGGTTTACATATTTTGTCACTTCTAATAACTGGTCTGGACACGCCACTGCCAAAATGTGGACTTTGGAGGAGGACCAAAGGACTTACACTATTTAATGGGACAGGCTTTAACTTATTGCTGCGGAGTGGCACAAGCAGCGTTGCTAGGTGCCGAAAAATCATGCCATTACACCAAAACATGTCATTTTTATTCAGTTCTAAAAATTATAGTATATTTGAGATTTTTTAACCTATGTATTTCCCTATTTATCATATTTGTAAATTTTATTTGCTCTCTGTGCAATAAACATCGTACATTGCGCCAATACGGCGATTATATCATTCACTTGGCAACGCTGGACGTCAGGGTCACGGTTTGCGCATGCCCAGAAAGTTAAGCGAATCTGGCGGGTACCTTTCAGCAAAGGCTGTCATAAATTCAGCAGGTTAAGCTAAAGCTTTAACTGTACTTTCTTTGTAAAAAGCAGATAACGTGTCGAGATGCAGCATAAACCATGTCGGTCACTCCATGAATAAACAAAAGCACATTAACAAGCCAGCACAAAGAAGCAGAATAGCCGAGTTTGACAGCTAAGTTGCAGTTAATAACAGTACGGATTTCAGCATCAGTAATATTACGACCTCCCCTAAATATTCTGATCACAAATCGCTATATACACAGTCAGTATTTATTATATAGCTAACTATGTATGAACGTGTTCAAGTTACTGTTAAATAATGTGGGAGAGAGGCGAGCAGGTCCAGCATGACTGCTTGTTTTCGCCATCAAACAGCTTCCGAACAACACCAGTGACGTCTGTTAGCCGGACAACTTGTACTCAAAGTCTATAGTCGACCCAAAATGAGAAGTAAAGAGCATTCATACTGGACCGACCTCGCTATCGGCTTATGTTTTCAGCGTTGCGGAGGTACTGTGCTTTGTGGAATAACGTTACTCTCAAGTAGCCAGTTCATGCTAACTAGCAAATTTGACAGGACCGCTCTGACTCGGCTATTCTCCCGTTTGCGTGGTAGTTCACATTTACAGCATCAAAGTTTAACTCCAACCAACTCAGGGTTCTGTTTCTTCTTTGTATCGGCCACTCAAACGTCTTTATCCTGCCGAAACCCCGGGAAAAGTCATCTTTTTCCAACCAACAAGCGGTTGCACCCTTCTAATTCTTCCCCTGGAAACATTCAGCACATATGCTCCCACGGTTCCCACATCGATTATTTGAAGACTTAAAAAGCCAAGACGTTTCTGTAAACACCTTTTCATTTTGTATTTTATTGTTTATTCTGTTTAGATCATCAGTCAGTATCTTTAAACCAGTGGCAAGCTTGCAATCCCAAAACCTTTGATAAAGGTTCATTTTCACTTCATCCATGCTAGAAACAGTACATTGCTGGTCACCAGCAAAACCAGCATATGTTGTGTTTTGGATGCTGGTATGCTGGTCAGCAGCAATGGAAATTGATAAGCTGATCACTACTAAAACCAGCAAATGTTGTGTTTTGATGCTGGTACGCTGCATGACCTTGTTGGGGTGACCAGCTAAACCAGCACCAGACCAGTATAAACTGGCCTAGACCTGCATTTCATGCTTTTCTGTTTTGTTTTTTTTTTTGTTTTTTTTTTAGCAGGGATATGTCCATAAATGAGCCATTTTTCTTAGACCCTGCAATCTTAGGTAGAGAAATAAGCACTTTTATTCTAGTAGCTCCACAATACTCTCATTCTTATTTTACAAACTGTTTCTTATACCTATAATATCTTCCACATATTTTACACTTGCGTGCCAAAGACCAGCTCTCACAATCATATTGAGTTTCTTTCACCAATGCCAACCATAGTGTCAGGTTCTGAATAGCATTTAAATGCTAACTACTGAATAAATACATGCATTTATAAATAGATAGGTAAATAACTAGACAAATAACACTAGTCTTAGTTGTAATAGTTGTATACCGCATCTGAAATTAGTTTGAGGGAACCCCTCCATCATGCACTGTTCTCAAACTCATCACAAGCACCAGTGAGTGAGTTTGAGTGTGTTACAGAAGTGTTGCTGATTCACTAACTCTTGACCTTCTGGGTGTTCCTTGACTGCACGCATACAAACACATATGCACGAATACTAAGAATATGTTGTGATCCGTTCACTCACTCCTAATTCTTTGGGTGTTTATTTACTGCCATTATAGTTAATATACAAATATTAAATTGTAACATACCCTCAGACATACTACATATCAAGGCACACAATCTTACACATACATTCATGCAATCCTTGTAAACAGTCATAAATGCAGCCTATGTGGGCAAATACACATACACACACATCATCTAAGCCGCTTATCCTTCTGGGTCGCGGGGGGAGCTGGAGCCTATGCCAGCAGTCATTGGGTGGAAGGCAGGATACACCCTGGACAGGTCACCAGTCTGTGGGCAAATAAATAGTGGAAACTACATGTACTATTTCCATTGTGTTGCACACATAAACACACAAACATTTGCACTGGTTTGCAGTTGTGGTGAGGTTGCTATGTGCATTTTGCGAGGATGGGAGGATATGTATATCTGTGTCCTAATTTCCCACTGCACTACAGCATAGACTCTCACTCTGCACTTTAGTTGTCTCTGCTGCTGTGGGAACTTTTCTGATCCCTGACCAACATCCTGGAGTCAAACCTACCATAATTTCTGTAACTTTCATTTTGGCCAATGTGTATAAGAGCTGCAGTACCACACTACTATAACTTTTACTGATAATTTTCATAGAACTATAGGAAAACAGCAAAAATAAGCAGCTATCGCAACTAACCAATTTTTTGGAAGCAAATAAACAAATGCTAAAAGAAGAATGAATAGCTTTACATATAATTTTCTTACATATCAATTTCTTTTCAGATTGTTTGCAAACTACAATATGTATTTGCTAGTAGCAACTCACTAAAGCCAACTAGCTGTACTTGTTTGTCCTTTTCAAGGAGTAGAATATACATTACTCACCTCAGAGGAATTCAGCAAATTTATCAATTTATCAATTTATTGTCTCATGGTGCTTTATGAAACTGGACAGCCAGGAGGAAAAAGCTAAGTATAAAGGAGAGATCTCGCTTCCACCAGCATTTCCACACTTACTTTTAATTTGTTTTTTTGCTTTTACATATTTGTCAAGGAGGTTTTTCCCCTTTTTGACACCAAATATTTGAGTACTATCAGAGAGTTTCTACAATTTCTCACTATGAATTTTGAACAGGTTGAGTGTCTTTGTTGTCTCTCAGTGATGAATCATTAAAGTTTCAGTATTTGTACCTGCTCTGGGAGTTGTTCCTTAATCCATCTTTGAAACGTGGCACACCTCTTTTCTAATCACAGGCTTTGTGTTGTAGTGTGTTTGTGGAGTTCGCCCACACTATCCTAGTAACAACATTTTATTGGTCCACCAGAGACAGAAACCTATGTCCACTGACATAGGCCATAAAGCAGTCCACTGTAGGTTTGCCACTCTGTTTAATAAATGAGCCAGAATTGGTCCAACTATGGATTGTCAATTATGATGGGAAGCCACTACCTGACCAACCATTGTCCCCAGTTATTTAGAACATTTATCAGCAGGACAGCATTCTACATTACGCAATTTATCAGCACATTAGCTGGATAAATCTATTTACTTTAGACATGAGGACAAATCTATTTACTTTAGACATGAAACAATGGCACAGAATTAACACTGACACAGCCTAAACTGACTTTACCTGTCACTCCAGTATAACATACTAGACAGACTGGCCTCAGTGCCTAATACTAATTACCCTGCTAGAAAAAAAAAACAGAAAAACCAGCATGCATTGTGTTTTGGTTGCTGATATGCTGATGAGCAGCAATGGTACTTAATATGCTGATCACCAGCAAAACCAGCATATCGCTGTTGTCGGAAGAAAACCTCGTATCTCCAAAATGAGAACTTTACAGAAGGAAAAAACCTACTTTACTTTTAGAGTAAGTCAATGGAACCAGACTTTTTTCCAAGTGATTTTGGGTCAGTTGCTTTAGTCCATTCATCATGAAATACATACATACAATGTAAAGGACAACAGGCATTTTCAAAATATGTCAGAAACTGAAAAATGTCAAAAATGGAGATACGAGGTTTTCTTGGATGCTGCCTAAGTCAGCATAGACCAGCACGGCATTCTTTTTTTTTTTCAGCACGGTAACCATCAAACCGTGGCTTAAATCAACAGAAGCAACAAAAGCCATGATGAATCGAGACGCTGATGGCAGAAACGACGCTTTGTGAAGCACTGAAGCTTTCCTTCAAATTGTATTAAAAAAGGGTTCGTTACTCGACTTTTAAAACCAGTGCACTTTAATGACACCTGGTGGTTAAAAACATGAACAGCAGCTGTAATCTATTCAACCTTTATCTCTTAGTGATTTAAAACTATGTAATTCGTTTCTAAAGCACTACATGTAATTAGAAACATAAATATTGACGTAAGAGTGTCTTACATAATAATAAAAAAAATACATCACCTTAGAGGCGACGTTTACACCTGGTATTTATAGCAAATCTCCAGACAAACTCATGCACCATTATTCACATTACATAACTTTGCTCTACAAATCTATTCTTTCATAGTCAAGGTGTGGGCTTTAGTGTGGGTAATGAAACCTAAAGTAAGATATAATGTTTGGTATTGTAATAAAACCATGAAAACGCTGGGTCCACGGCACCTCACAAGAGCCTCTTTGCATGGCCACACCTCCTGTGTATGTATATATATCTATATATATATATATATATATACATATATATATACACACACATATAT
>JAILXH010209157.1:0-23526 GCA_023558415.1 Piaractus mesopotamicus
TTTGAAACCTGTGTCAAATGCTTAGTACATCGCCACTGTGTGCACACTGGTTACACTAAATTGATTTACTCAGTGAGATTACAGGCCATTGCAATTAAGAGTTCCACCTTCAGTTGGAGGCTCTGTTAATATATTGTGTTCATCTGTTAGGTGCACATCATTGTAAAGGCATGTGGCCCACGTTCAGTGGGTGGGCAACTGGAGTGGCTGCCTGTGATTGTTTTAACTTTTTTTTTTCCCCCCGAAGGTAAAAAATGACAAAAATAAACAGGTTGAAACAAACTTTCAAAAACAATTGTGGTACTGATTGATCTTGAGAATCTGTAGCTTCCTCCACTTGTTTCAGTGAGCTATGAATAAGAAATAATTAATATCGACTTATATCATGCTTTTGTTATCAGTGGCGATAACTGACTTTCAACAGTACACGTTTCACTGTACATGCCACACATATCTCTCTGCTCCCTTCGGCAATGCTTGCTGCTTGAGGGGCGTGTCCGTCCAAAACACGAATGAGCCTGTCAATCATGAAGTCGTTAATTTTCAGTAAATTCTCTTCTAATTCTAGTGGGTTTCTCTCATAAACTTGGTTTTAAAAACAGCCGTCATGAATTAAATATTTCTGTGAAGAATGATAGACTTCTGTATTTAAAACACTACACATTTATTTTTTGTCTTTTTACAGCAGCATCTAGAAGCACACATTGGTGATTAATGTATATAGAAGCATGGGAGTCCTATTGTTTAATTCAAGAGCTTTCGTCCAGACACACCCTCACTGTGTATAGATGGTGGAATGTTGCTTTTGCCTGATTGGTCAGTGCTGCATGGCTGCTGTTTGTGATGAGCTGAAACCAATTCCTCACACATTTTTCTGCTACTCCACACTGAAAATGAATGGGAGTGAAGCTTCAGATAACGAATTTGCAGCTATTATAAGCACCTTATATTATATTATATAACCCTGAAGAAACATGGAGTTTAGCACCTGCAGATTAACTGAATCTTTCCAAACCTTTTCTTTTCCTCTCAGACAATGCACCCCAGGCCTTTGGCATCTCCCTGTCGCAAGTGATTGCCAACGACCGGACGCACAGACAGCGCCAGGAGGGTCAGCGGCTGGATACCATCCCCCGTGAGGAGCACAAAGACTCCAGTGACCTCGTCTCCTCCATCCTGCAGTTTGCCACCAAGCGGCCCACCAAGGAGCTCTCCAGCAGCAACTCGTCCCTCAGCTCCACTTCAGAGACTGCTAATGAGTCCACCTCGCCCAACACACCAGAAGCAGCACCCCGCGCTCGCAGGAGGGTGAGCCAAGCTCTATTCGTCATTTTAAATAACTTTTTGAGCAAAGGACAACTGTACTTCCACATGTCCTTACATATTAGGGATGCATCGATATAGAAATTGTGGGCCAATGTCTGATATTTTTTTCGATGCATAAACATTTTATAAATGTATAAATTGGGACTACATCTCCTTGGATTGGCTTTGCAGAGGAATTTTTACCTCGGTAAGGTTACAAATGCAGTAAAATGAATAAAATGACATTTTACCACAGTAGCCTAGCATCACCTAACCATTCTGCTCTTCTGGAGTTCAATAAATACATCAGCAAAGTTTGAAATATCAGCCAAATCTAAACATCTGTCCAATTTGAATCTTTTTTTTTTTTTTAGCAATCATCTGCCGATACTGAGATGATTGTGTAAGCAATAAGGTGCAATTAAGAGAGGAAAATCATGTATATTCTCCAAACTGTTCCTTTAAGTTTATAAACTTGATTCAAACCTGAATAGGGTCTTTGTGGTTACATCATTCACAATGAAATGGTCCTAGAGGAACTAAACTCCTCTTTGGTAGGAGGGTGCAATTTCTTGAACACAAAACTCACTGTAACCCATGTAAACGATGACTGCAATGCCTTTGGCAGGGTGGCATGTCAGTGGACTCCATCACCGACTTGGACGATAACCAGTCTCGTCTGCTGGAGGCCCTGCAGCTGTCCCTGCCAGCCGAGACACCCAGCAAGAAGGAGAAGCACCGGGATAAGAGGCTGAGTCTGAACCCCATCTACAGGCAGGTGCCACGCGTTGTGGACAGCTGCTGCCAGCACCTTGAGAAGTACGGTATGTGTGGTAGAAATTCTGCAATTGTGCATGAAGCAGTAGGCTGTAAAACTCAGACAAATAAACTTCTCAACAGGCAAGTAATGTGGTTAACCGAAATCAGGTACAGATGGTTGAACTGTGCTTTCTTTCATGTAGGTCTGCAAACGGTAGGGATCTTCAGAGTGGGCAGCTCGAAGAAAAGAGTGAGGCAGGTAGGAGTGTGAACACACTTCCCACTCCACACCACACGATGCATCATGAAGTGTCAGTGTTGCACCGTTTCTCATGCATTTATATTCCAGCCTCTCGCACTGAAGTGGTAAATGAAAGCTTTATGAAGTGGGGCCGTGTTTACGAAGAGGGGGTTATATTCGAATTCACCTTGGATCTTCTTAATGATAAGCAGGATTAGCTCAAGGTCATTTGAAGTAATCAACGCAGCCTTTTGTCTTCTGAAGTGCTCTTGTCTTTGGAACAATTACTCTGCTACTCTGAGGCGTCTCTGGGTGATGCTAGGCTTTTTTAAGTCTTGGTTTATTGGGTCTTCTCTGAAGTGGTTTGCCTTGATGGGATTGCAGCCTTGCTATCTATTGTGTGATCTTTTCCATAGATGCGTATTGTGTTTAGCACTGGAAGACATTTGTCTCTTGGATATGCTCTTTGAGATGTTCTTTCATTGGATGCTCATTTTAGTCGTACTGCATACTGCAAAAAGTGATGCATTGAACGAACTTGTTCAAGTAGTGTACATTCTTTCCACATGGAAAGATTATTACATATACGACCAGTCAAAGCTTTTCTTTATTTTACATTAAATAATAATAAAATAAGGATTTAAATATGACAAAGTATTCACCAGAACATATTTTCAGATGTTGTATGCAGGAATTCTGTTAAGTTGATAAACAACACACTGTAATTAGTGATTGTGCAGTGTGCACAGTTTGCTTACTCATCCTGCAGAAATCAACAACAAGACAGCCCCTGAATATTTGGTCTAGGTTTTGGTAGAATGCTAGCAACCACCTGGGAGGACATATGAACTGCTTAGCAACACCCTAGCAACCATCTAGCAGTGCCCGAGGAACAATCTAGCAACCACATAACAACCACCTAAAATAACCATAGCAAACATTAACAACACCCTAGCAATAACAATTCCCTGGCAATCACACTGCATTTTATTTAGGAACTGCACTTTTCTACCTGTGTTCTGTTGTTTTTTTGTTTGTTTTTTTGCCACTTTATCCGACTTGAGAGTCGAGTGCAATACTTTTTCAGAGTATGTGAACCTGGTGGAAGGTCTAGATAGACATTATAATCATTCCTTAATCACAAAGCTGTTTTGACTGAAAACAAAGGTTTTCATGTGAGAGAGAGTGAGTGAAGCTGGTGAGAGTGCCATGCCTTTTTGTTTTGCTAAGAAAACATAACCCCATGACGGCTTTCCCCTCGCCTCTCATTTTGCAATTCTACAACAAAACAATGGCCGATTTTATCTTTCATTCACAGCGCTGCCAGCTTGTCTGGTCAGTGAATGGTACTTTTTTTTTTTCTGAAAAACAGTTTGTCAACAAGTTGCTTTCCCAATGAAGGGTCGCATTTCAGAAGTTCACATTAGCCAAAGCAAATGTGTCCCTTTCCCTTGGAAAATTACAGTCCTCTTCAGCTTGACGCACATTCAGCACTCTGGAAAAACACCAGCTTAGAGCAAACAGCGGCTTTATTCCACAATAAGTAAACAAGTATCACACAGTCTCAGTGTGCATCAGAGTCAGATTTCAAATGAAGCAGTAATGCTGAGAGTAGAACCTGTTGGATGAATTCTAGTGGTGGGAGAGACGCCTTGACAAAAGGTCACACAGCATGTGTTTTTTGGGAAAGACCTACCAAGGAAAAAATTATTAAAAAAACAAAATATGATACATACATGCGTCATAGCACACACTGTGACTGTTATGTTAATTTACATAACACTTTTTATTACTTTAATAGTCAATTTCCATTTCACAGAGATATTCAAAGAGAAAAAAAAAAATAATTGACTGCTTTGCTATAAAAAGTTCAAGGCCTTTGTAATCTGTGTGCAGAATGTTCTTATCAGTTAAACAAGCAGTAAAACATGGTGCTCGTTCTGCTTCCTCAGCTTGTTCAAGGTGTCCACTGTCCATGACTCCACTGGACTTAGCTAAGCCATGCACATTCTTAGATTATCAAAGCATGAATTCTAGTCTCTAGTCACTCTCTCAACTCTTAAAGGGGAATTCCACACATCTCAGCAAGTAGCCATGCAGTGAACAATTCAAACCACTCTGCTTTCTTGTACTTTTTCACTTAACCTTTATTTTGCCCTCCATCTAAAATACTATAGCAACCGCCTAGCAATATCCTACCAACAAACAAGCAGCCACCTAGAATACCAAATCATTCATCTAGCAACATCTGTTTACATTTGTTTGCCTTGCCTTGAGAATATTTAAATATTAAATACTTTTTAAATATGGTTTATTATAACTTCTATAAATATTAAAACTTCTATTATATTTAGTATCATCATTTTGAAATGTGGGTAGCCCTTTACTTGAATCCTGCTACATAACATTGCCACAACCATTCCATGGACATGTGATGAGCTGTCATGATGCATTATGACAAGTGTAACCTTGTCATGTTACCCTTACCAGAGATGGGAACAAGTCGCTGAGCTGCAAGTAACAAGTCTCAAGTCTTGACACTCAAGTCCCAAGTCAAGACAGTGAAGTCTCAATTCAAGTCCCGAGTCAGTACAGACGAGTCTTAAGTTGAGTCCCAAGTCCTGATCTTCATCCTAAAGAAGTCAGTATGCATTATTTAGCTAATTTAAGGCCATTTCAACACTGAACACCAAAAATGATGGTAACAGTAACACAGTCTTTTAATGACAGCATGTTAGTAGTGTGTGGCTTTACATTCATTTTTAATAATTTTCACCCTTCTAAATAAAATATAAAATCCATGGTTCACAGATAACCATCATTGACAATGGCATACAAGAGTAGTGCAACTACACAAAGAATTTTCAAAGTACTATTAATCTTATTAAAAAAATAATATTTGGAGATAACTTTTGATGATTTTTGGGAACACTGTATTAAAACAATGGTCAGTTCGCCTGGTAAGTTCAAGAGTCGAAGCACTGAATGAGGGCTTATTGATGCTATTGACGCTTTGCTTGTTTCGAGTTAATGGAGGCGAACTTGAATTCTAACGCTTCACTTGTCTTCTGAAATAAAATAAGCCTAACATCAGCACAGTAACAGTCATTTGAGGATGCTGTTGTACATCAGATTCACAACAGGAAACAAATCCTTTCACATGAAAAGTAAACGGCTGTGTAGAGTCCTGTCTGCAGTCAGACTCCTCTCCACGTTTCTTCCACTTTCCACTCACGTCTTTCCGAGTCATGAGGCTCAAGTCAAAGTCGAGTGATTTTGTCAAGTCGGACTAGAGTCCAAGTCATATGACTTCAGTCCAAACCTCTGACCATTAATAGTAATTGTTATGACAGATGTCACTTGACTGATGTCACTTAGCAAAAACTGGCGTATGACATACACTGCCATGACACAACATATTATTGAATAAAATCTGTCATGACAACTCATGACAGCATATGACATTTGCCTTGGTTATGTCTATGTTATGAGTCAGGGTTCAAGTAAATTTTTACCGAAAAATGCATGTCTTCATCTGTGGCGGTATTGATGTGTTTTTATTCGTGAACTGGCACATGTGGATGCTACATGCCTGGATTCAGTCTCAGTGTTTAAACGTTTCCATCTGAGCATAATTGCATTAATATGCACGTCTCTTTGCCGCAGCTGCGGGAGGAGTTTGATCGGGGTGTGGACGTGCAGCTGGATGAGGAGCACAGTGTCCATGACGTGGCTGCATTGCTGAAGGAATTCCTGAGGGACATGCCTGACCCACTCCTCACCAAGGAGCTCTACACTGCCTTCATCAACACCATGTGTGAGTAAAACCTTATCACAACATTCAGACAACATACCCAGCTTGAGCCTTTTCTTAGCCTCTTAGTAAAGAGAGAACTGCAGAATGGAACTGGGGCCAGGCTGCTGAAAGTGTCTTAAAAAACAATCTAATGATAGCCTCATATTTGTCTTTGACTGAAGGAGCTAAGAACTAAGCTCTAGCCACAGTTAAGACACTGCGTCCACTCGGACGCTGCTGAAGCTGGCAGGCTAGCTAAAGTCCCACAAGTGCTAAAGCCCTTTTCCGAATGTGTCTCATGCCATCTACAGTAAATCATGCTATCCAGTCAAGGCTGCATGATAAATAACCCAAAAGCTTACTTAATAAAATAATTAAGACTATCTAAAACTATATCTGAGAAGTCATTTTTGAGCATTGGATTTAACATTTGTATCAGTATTCATCTGAAATAATAAAAGAAACAATGCTTGAAACAAGTGCAATTATCTGCCAATGGAATAAGACAATTTTACTAGATAAATTACTTATAACAGGTAAAATCTTAAAATGAGCTACACAACCTTATAATATTGTTACAAGATGAGAAATATTAGATGTATCAACTACATTTAAGATGATTTCACTTGCCAAGATGATGCAGCAGTGTGTATTTTTCTTTAAAAAACTTTTGTGACTTCAGCTCCTGACCTGCATCGAGGTGAAAAGCTTCTCTTGTAATATTGTGAAATCCAGCAGACTTAATTCTCTCAGAGTTGAGAATAAAAATCTGTCAGTTATGCCCTGATAGAAGGTGTCTGGCTGAGTGAGGCTTGCGACCGTAGTAAGAACTAAAGACGCACCAATACCACTTTTTCCCTTCTGATACGATACCTGATCCTCAAGTATGTGCAGGTACTGAGTACCAATACTGATAGTAACTCAAACATAACCATCAATAGATGCCTATACATCCTAAAAGTTATACAGTTCCATTTTTAAAATATTTTATTTTAGCTAGAAAAAGTGTTCTGAGTCACAAACTCAGTGTTCTGAGTTTAAATTGATGAAGAATTTAAAATATCGCCCACTACTAGACCCTACCCTTGAAATACTGGCGTTGCAGATTTTGCAGTGATTGCAGTTACTGCTGCTTGTCATTCCACACCACCAAGGTGTTGTTTCTTTCAGTCAAGCTCCATCTTCTGATCCTGATCCTGAAGTGTGTGCCGCTACCGACGCATGTGTGTTTGAAACAGCTTTGTGATATCGGTATTCTCTTTCGCCGAAATGATACAGTATTTAAGCCCTAGTATTGGCTCAGATATTGATATGGTATCGTTATTAGTGCAACACTAGTTAGAACAAAATGTCTAGTAGTACATCTTAGTCAGCTCTACGTTGCTTACAATTGTGTTCTTATTCACAGTGATGGAGCCTGAAGACCAGCAGATAGCCACACAGCTACTAGTGTACCTGTTGCCGCCCTGTAACAGTGACACCCTCCACCGGCTGCTAGAGTTTCTGCACACAGTGGCTCAGCATGCCCACGATGGATATGACAAAGATGGACAGGAGGTGGGATAAAGATCTAATCAGTAAAAGTTCTCTTCTTATATCTGTATATTTAAGCGCATGATCCTCTAAGGAGCTGCAGTTTTTAGAGCAAGCGAGGGAACAACATATCAATGGTGGCTTTACAAGAAAAAATCAGTGCCATGCATTTGTATTAATGTTGGTCAGCCTGTTAGTCCTCTATTTATGTGTAAGGATCTCAGTAATGCTTGAATGGTCCCAATACTTTACTATTTTGAGGTCAGTTGCTAAGCACTAATAAGTAGCTTAGCAAGATCTCTTGATCCAGCATTAGCATCTAGATTTGGGTTGTTTCGCACTTCATAGGCTATCAAGGATTAGTATAGCTGGCACTGTCCTACATATGTAAAAAGGATGTAGTATTAAAACGTCTTAAAAAGCATGGCTAATTAGGGTTTTTTATGGAGTATGATCTCATTGCATAGTAATGTAGCCAGTTTGAAACTGGTACTTGCAGTATGTAATGGAGACCAGTTTAACTGCACAGTGCATGTGGTAGACAAAACCGACTAATTTGATACTGGCGACTGATTTGCTTAGACTGCCCATATATAGCTTTGTGTAAATATGCTTGATTTCAGTCCGTAGGCATCTTTAAAATTCATCTGCTCCGACGAGGAAAACGGGTCTAGCTTAGAATCCCCTTCTTTCAAGTACTGATCATTAACCATCATAAATCATTTTTAGGCATTAGGTGAGAATCATTAAGCACCATCTGATATCCACAGATTATCCAGCTGTTGTAAAAATATGTTGGTGCCACAGCCATGAACTGAACCTATGAATTTTCAAAGTCATTTGTAAAATCAGTGGCAGAGTCTGAAAACAATAGCACCACGATTTAAATTTACTCTACAAATTTGTGCTATAATGTTTTGACTGTATAAAAGATGAACAAGGTTTCCTTTATTGCTGGACGTACTGTGATTGCCTGAGCTTATTCAGGGTGCAGTTTGGTTCAGAATCAATTTGTTTAATCAGATTAATGGCAAATCACGGCTGTTACGTATTTTCCTGTTCAAAAACAGGAAAAAAAGTCTAAGATCTTTTGGCCTTGTTAGAGCACATTCTTTACATATGAAATAAAGGAAGCGACAGCACTGAGAAGACACGTGATTAATAGGAAGAGCGGATTAAACGGCAGAATTTTGCATTGGCTTCATAAGGTGAACTATATTAGGTGTGTAAAATAAGGAGGTTGTAATTAATACTGGTCATTGAAAGGCAAGGTCATCCACTTTAGAATAAGACTTATATCACCGCAAACCAATTGAATATTTGGAAAAAGGTTCTTTGGTTAAACTAGATGTCCATTTTTGTGTTGTTTGTTGGCAAATTTACTTCAGTTTAACAATATTTCTGCAGACCTCAGCAAAGTCATTCAGAGGGGTTTGACGTGAAATGGTTCATTGTAGAGAAGTTTGCTGATGCATTTCTTTATACTGGTTGTGAAAGAAATGTCTCCAACACAAATATTGCCATTTTACTTACTATCAAAAAACACCACCAAAAACCATGTACTGTTGATGGTAAAGTAGTGGTAAATCTAATCTTTGGGCACTGTTTTGCCCTTGCATAAATTTTAAAAATAAATTTAAAGGCAAAACTTTCTCTTAAGTCTATCATAAAACAATGTCTCAGACATCAGGCAGTGTATTTGTAACCGTTTTGTGTAAGAGGTTTTAGAGACGTTGAACAGTTCAGATGTCTGGTTCCTGTCACTACCACTGAACACAGTGGAAATCCCCTTTAATGAAAATATTTACTTATTTTTTAAACTTTAAAAAACACTGTTTTCTTCTGTTATTTTGGGCCTGCAGTGTGTCTACTAAACTAATATTAAGCAGTAATATATATAATGCTTCACCTACCCCTCCCACCACGCCCACCTGTCATTAAGACAAAGTGCTCAGCTGCCTCAGAGTCCCTACATGACACCATGTTTCGCTTTGAAACACTTCACAGTACAGAAAAGTATGGAATCATCATTAATCATTATTATTAAATGTATGATAAATTTGCAGTATGTACCATTATTATCAAAATGTGCAGCTGCAGCTTAAAGCCAATCTGTGAAGAGATTTGGACCTAATCTAGACTCGTGGTCTTGTACGCTGGGTCTGTCCTCATAGCGCCTCTCATTCCCAGAGCAGCGTGCTGGGCTTGGCCCACTATACTTTCCCACACGCCTCTCTGCCCCTATCTGCCATCGGCCACAGGAAGCTGGCCTCATTTCACGCTCGGGAGGGGAACACTGATCAGCACTTTTATCACACTTGCGTTCCTGCTGCGATGGGGCAGGGGGCTGATGGGATATTTGGTCAGAGGAAGTAAAGTGTAGCCAGCAGTGCTGCTTAAGGAGGTTATTGGGAGTAAAGCAAAGGAGATATTTTTAGCTGTAAATTGGTAGAGTTTAGTAGCATTCACAGTCACATGCAAAAGTATGCAAAAGTGAAAATAAACACATCCTCTACAGAGAACACATGTAAATATTTCATTTTCTGCTTATTTTGGTGCACAGTTTCTGTTTATGCGCTGAGTTCCACTCTGTTTCATATGAATCTGTCCACAGGTGACAGGCAACAAGATGACATCCATAAACTTAGCCACCATCTTCGGGCCAAACCTGCTGCACAAACAGAAGAGCTCAGACAAAGAGTTCAGTGTTCAAAGCTCCGCTCGAGCTGAGGAATCCACCGCCGTCATCGCCGTGGTGCAGAGGATGATCGCCACCTTTGAAGATCTCTTCATGGTGAGGAGTAAAACGGAGAGTAGTTCATGACTGGTGGTAGTGGGAAGGATGCTTGGCTCTGATGGGTTGGGATTGATGTAGACTGTAATCTCCAGGAAAAGCTTTAAAAGATCAGGGTTAACGCCCAGAAGTCTAGAGTTGTTATCGTTCTTTGCTTTAAAAAATATAAAGTTCTTCAAAATAAAACTGTTCGCACAAATTTATATTGTAAGAAAATATCGACTGTTCTGCTTATGAACTCAAGTGACAGAACTTCTCTGCATGAGCTATGAGTGAGAAATAATTACGATCAATTTACACCACACCTTTTATATGTTAACTATGACTTTTAGGGGTTAATCTTGCTGATAGACTTTCATTCTAATGTTCATCTAATAAGAGTGTGTCGAATCGCTCAGCCCATGATTCAATTCATGGTACTAGGTTCATGATTCAGTATTATTACAGTATTTTCAACAAAATGAATGAAAAAAATACTATCATCATGTTGTTGCACAACTTAGAAACAACGCTAGAGATGGGAGGTGGCAGGATTGCTAAAGTGAGTTGTTGATGCACACTGTCACAGTTTGGCATTGCAACATCAATGTCACAATGCATTGTTACACCCCTATCATCTAACATGCATGGCTACAATAGATGCCTGTAAAAACCCTGATTGGGAGAAGTGAGTGTTTGCTAGTTTCTGTGTCTCACTCATCCCAGCTATCTCTTCATCAGCCTTTTGAAATCCAAGTCGATGAGACTGCTCCAGTTAAAGGCTCCATCAGACAATAGACGTGTCTTGTAGAAGTCAAACAGTGCTGTGTGTGGCAGAGCTGGTCTGATTTAAGCCTGAACGGAGTGGCTTAACAGAGAGGCCCAGCAGTAACTTCATGTGAAGAGAGAGGTTTTAGCCGGTGCCAGCAGGCTTTAGGGGTTAAATCTCCTGCCCTTTCTTTTCACTCTTTGCACTCTTTGGTTTCTTTTAGAGTTGACTAGCATCTCTGTGGGAGTCTAGAGAATACATTGCAACGTAGCATATGTATTATACATATTTGTATACAGTACTGTGCAACAGTCAGAGACCACCCTTTTGTTGATTTAATTTCCTGTCAAAACGGCCAAGTACAAAGTATTCTTTTTTTTTTTTTAACTCTTCTATTCTTCCAGTCTTAAAAGCAACAAGTTACAGTGTTCTCCCAACACATCTGTTCCCAAAGGAGTCATTGACATTATGTTCTGCTTCAAAGGGACCCCAACGTTCACAAGCAACTGCCCAACCACACCTTAGTTGCCCTACAAATTTCTTTGTCAAGTGCATCCATTTACATAAGAAAGAGTAACATCAAAGGAAAATAAGTGAGAAACAGAAATATCCAAAACTGTAGTTAAAAATGATTCAAAGCTACAGAGAAAATGGCTCTCCTGATGACCATGCAAGACCTGGTGGAACTGTCCCCTTCAAATAAACATAAGGCTTTCATCTTTGAGAGAGAGGAGAAAGTCAAGCTCTACTCTTGATTCAGATCTGAAAAAATCCACAGGTCTTTCTGTCCTTCCTTCCACTGTGAGACAATTCAACACTATGAGGCTGAAAGAATGTGTAGCTGTTTAGCTGATACTGAGAAAAGAACATTTCTGAAAAATGTGATGTTTAGTTTTTGAGGCTTCTGTGTAATTTTCTGTTAAATAAACTGAATAACTTGTGCTTAATGGACATTTTGACTGGAAATTAAATGAAAGTTTGGTCTCTGACTTTTGAACAGCACTGTATGTCTAAACAAAACGATTGTTGCTGTGTCAGAAACAGATGCTTTGAGAATGAGTCATTGCAGACGCAGCTGCAATGCTTTTAAAAGTGCATGATCTTAGCGTACTTGATTTCATTATAGCGTTATTTGCATTTGCAGGTGTCACCTGATCTGCAAAATGAGGTGCTAATGAGCTTGTTGGAGACTGATCCTGATGTGGTAGACTACCTACTACGACGGAAGGCGTCACAGTGAGTACACAGTTCTAAAAACACCTAAAAATACACATACGTACATAACCAGAATATATACATACTCAAAGTAGCTGTGACACAACTGTAAAAATGGCCCCTTTGGCCATATGTTACAGTAGAATGGATGAGTTGCATTACACCTATTCAGAGAGGTAACTGCAAATATGTGGATGTGTATCGCCCTCTGGTGGCCATAAGTGAACACTGCGACAGAAATGATATACCTAGCTTTTTCAAAAGTTCATTCATTCAGATGTAAATAAAGTAGTCCAGAGTTTTTGTGTGAAATGGTACATATCAAATCAGGAGATTACAATATCTACAATGCAAATACAGTCAATTTATTTGTTATCCAAAACTATCAGCAAATCTACACTTGTTTTTATTTATTTGTAATAGTAAAATATGTAAAGGCAAAATAGTGATCAGTTCAAAATGTTTTCTTTTAGTAATCCCCGTTTTAGGCTAAAACCTTATCTCAAAACTACCGTAAAACAATGTCTCAGGCATTCGGCAATGCATTCGTAATTATTTTATGTAATACTTCCTGTGATGTAGCTTTTAGAGACATTAAAAAGGGTCACCTATCTTGCTTTAATTATGCATAAATTTTGGGAAAAATCTGTGAAACTTTCCTGTAGGATTACTTATTCATTATCCAGTAACTGCTAAGAAACTAATACGTAACTCAGTGTTTAGGATGTCTAGGCCGACATATGGATCCCTGTCAGATACAATTTCTGTAGGTCTTCAGTTATGACTCTCTCGTGTTTTTACACCTCCCCTCCTCATTCTTTCTTCTTCAGGAGTCCAGATTTGTTAAATTCAGAGACCACCTTCTCTCTTAGTGAACGGAGATCATCCAGTGACTCCAACAAGGTGTCAAGTGGTGAGTTGTCTCCCTATGACAATAACTCCCCTGTGATGTCTGAGAGGAGAGGGGGAGATGGAGTCAGCAGCAGTGGAAGCGGTGCTGGAGGAGCCCTTAGCACTGAGCGACTCTTCCGCGTCCCGGAACAGTACACCTTGGTGGGCCAAGTCACAGGTCGCACCAGGGACACCGTCTCAAACCCCTGGTCCCCAACAAAAGGTGAGACCAAGCAGTCTTGAATCACTTGATTTATAAGAAGCTGTCTGTTAAGGATAGATATAAATGAATATTTTATCCATCCTTTATTCTTTCAGATATTTCAGAGGAGCATGCCAACATCTGGGGCGCATGGCACTCAACGCTGAAGCCAGGGTTGAAAGATCAAGCCTATACAGGTACTGCGCAAGCATCAAAATAATCTGAGCCTCATCTGAATCAGACATTCTTTCATGAGTAGCTTTCATGTAGTCTTAGCTACAGTTCATGAGCAGTTGGACAGAGGTAATAGGTAATAGTTGGTTTGGCTCTGCACTTCAGCTTTTTTCAGCCGTACTTCAATACAATACAATAACTATAAAGAGCAGATTGTCAGTATGTACATATTCTGTGGACTGTGTTGGAATTAGATCCTTTTTTATATATAGTCCACTAGGACAGGGTGATATGCAAATAATAATTATGATAAGTATCTAAAATATCACATCGTTTCCTTGTTTAAAAAATTGTTATTACAGATTATATGCTCCTCATTTGTGAGCTCCTGTTTCTTCTCTTTAAATGACAAAAGTGACTTGAATGCTTATAGCTCCCCCTACTGGAGGAATTTTAGGTGCTCGAGTAGATGAGTGCGGTCCAAAGCAATGTCCACATGCGTAACCTTGCTTTGGAATTCATCTATCATGTTTCACTTTGTGAAACCTCCAGCACACAGTGGAAAATTGACTCTACCGCATATTAACTGACTGTTGTTGATACTGGGACCAAAGACCTGTCGGTGCCAGTAAAGCAGGAGTGCAGTAGTGAGGTTAGGAACAGCACACAGCCTTCAGAAGAAGAATACTTTTAACAAAAAACTGCTGAATAGATCAAAGACAACAGGATGTGCTTAAGACTACTATAAAGTGAAGAATGTGCCGGCTTTATCTCAGAGCGCTTACCAAGGTGCAAATCATTAATAAGCCACAAGAACAGAAAGGTGAGGTTATAGTTTAATAAAAAGTAGATAACAAGCCTGTAGAGTACGATGGACAGGTGAGACAAAGATTAACCTGCTGCACAGTGATGGAATGAGGAAACTGAAGGAACAGAAGAGACTGATTATGATCCTCAGCATATCACCTCACCTGTGCAACATGGTGGCAAAGGCATGGATTGCTGCCAGTGGAATATGACCACTTACCCTCACTGAGATGAAGCTGGACCATGTAGTGGGACAGCGGCTCGAAAATATTCTACTAAAGCAACCGTGAAGATTTTAACAGCAATACAGGGGAATGTTCTTCACACCTGGTTCCATGGGGTTTCAGTTAAAATTTTTGCTCCTTCAGTTGAGCTTTGGGGAAAATGCATTTTGACAGGCTAACTCATACCTACGAACAGTCGCAGAGTCCGCACAGAACCTTTTAAGTACATAGAACGTGGTATGTATCATTGCAAGTGATGTATTGTGCTGTAGTTGCTGCAGTCGGGGAAATAAATCAAACTTAGCTAGCAGGCTTACTATCATGGACATGCTCCATTTTTATTATTAATGTTATTTTATAACCATGCATTTTCCTAGTGTTTATTTCTGATGCACCCTCTGTGATTTTGTTCTGAAACAAGGCCTGATGTTCTTGACAACATACTAAATATATTTATATTACATCGCTGCTGTCAGAACAAAACCTTGTATCTCCATTTTTCAGTTTTTTTGCATCACTTGAAAAAGTCTTTTGCCTTTTACATTTTGCATGTGAATTGCGTGATTTATGGAACAAAAGAAATTACCTAGAATGACTTGAAGTCTCGTTCCATTGTCCTACATTAAAAGTCGAGTAGGATTTTTCCTTCTCCTGTAAAGTTATCATTTTGGAGATACAAGGTTTTGTTCCGACAGCAGCGATATTTATATACTATATTTATGTTGAAACGGGAATGTGTTTATTTGTCTAATTATTTATGGCCTCTTTGCCCAACTACATATGGCTAATTTTGCCAGATTCATATTTGGTTCACCCAGTATAGTGGTCAGTGGTCTTAAAAGTTCACATTCTGCAGTTCATAGTCCACATTCAACATGTTACAGACAATTATATCGCTGTCCAGTTAATCATGGATAGCACTTTGTCCTTGTGTTCCAAATTTAAGATCATTCAGTGCCTCACGATCAGTATGAGATAAGAATGGAAGTGGATGTTGGTTTGTTGTTACAGGTTCCTATGGCAACATGTCTGAGGGGAGCTCCCGCAGCTCACAGGACGGGATCGACAGTCACCAAGGCGACCCCAAGCAGCTTGTTCGGACACAGCCCTCTTTGGGTGGGACAGACTGTCGGCAGCACCCTGCAGTGAATCGCGCGTGCAGCAGCCCTCAGTCCGGCCAGCGACATCTCCGTCTGAATCTTAACCCCGATGGCCAGTCGGCGTCCAGCAGCTCGGAGGACCTCCCGGTCGGGAGCAGCCACAGCACTCCTAGTCCCACCATTTTCCCTAAACCAGCCAATAGGAATGACGCGCGCCCCCCTCCACCCCCTTACGGACACTTGAGGTCAGCCCCTTTAACAGTTTCGTCCATTTCCCCAACGTCTCGTGCACCGGTGGCCTCAGCTCAGCACTGCCCCCAACAGAGCGGGAAAGCCACTCAGAACTCGTCCTCCTCCCCAGGGGGCGCTCTGACTCCCCTGAGCCCAGAGTGGCAGGACTGGCAAAGAGACAGGTGGCAAATCTGGCAGCTCCTGTCTTCAGACAATGCGGACACACTGCCCGAGACGCTGGTCTGAGGAGTACTGTTGTGGACCCCAAAGGTATCTCGGAGGCACCTGGGATTGACCAGCACAGTTTATATAAAGAAAAAAAGCCACTGTTTTATGCCCGTGTACAGCCCAGTTTGTAGCTGTGTTCAATGGCAAAAACAAAAGAGACGTAACCCAGCAGGTGTTGAGGAAAATTCCAGGCAGCAAAAATTACTAGCCACCTGAAAGTCACACCGTCGTGCTCGGACCCTTTCCATTCCAGTAAAATGAAGCCCTCTGTCACCTTTCCTTGCTTATTCTAACTCCAAAACGAGGCTAATTTGTTTCAGTTTGATGCTTAGCTGTTTGACCCTTAGCTTCTTAAGTAACAGTGACTAAAGATTGTTACATTAAAAACACCAAATCTCGTAACCTCGCATCAAGAATATAAGACATCTGAGTGGAACAGAGTGGGGTATATAAGGGCTCATCTTAATTTGGATTGGAACTGGGCCACTGATGTGGTGTTATGTTCTCTAAATCTGTCAAATCCACTTCGGCTGTGGATGGAGGGACGCAGAGCAAAGAACAAAAAACAGGTACCTCAAATGAGCGTAGCCGACACCGACGCAAACCTAATGTTAAACTGTCAAATCATTAAATCATTGCTTCTTTTACATGAACAAATTGAGAAATACAGTATAGTCATACTATTGTTTAACTGCTGTGTACGTCCGCTTTTTATTATTTTTGTAAAAAAAAATTAACAATTCGTGCACTGAGTAATATGACATGAGGTAGAACTTACCATTACAGTAAAGAATAGTAATTATAGTCTCTGTTCCCCTTTGTATATACACAATAAGAATATTGCCAAAAAGCTGCTAAATCACATGATGACTCTAAAGCTTAATGTATATTATCTCATCTTACCTCTATCATTTCAGTAAGTACAGGAGGACGGTGGAATGCCATGTCAAAGAGGACATGCAGCGTCAGCCTTTAAGCGATGAGATTAAGGTATGAGAGCGAGTCTGTAATATGTACAGTAGGGTTGTAAAGAGACTGCAGTCATTTAGGCCATGAATTTATGCCTTTAGCACTTAAAAAACATACATTCACCCAGACTGATTCAGTTTCCAGCTAACTTGACTTCAGACGACTCTCTGCCTCTGTGTGCCTTTGATCTTATAGCCTTGCCCGAGAGCATTTTGCAGATGCAGTATTTAAGGGAGCAGGACATAGGAATAGTATGTTTAAACAGCACTGCATCCCATCCCATCACGTAGCTACAGTCCAACCATTTGAATGTTTTTGGAGATGCTTTAACACAGTCTCACTCCTTTAATTTCAGGATAATAAAAATGTTTCAAAAGGTTACATAAGCAGCTGCTCTACAGCACTGTTCAAAAGTCAGAGTCCAACCTTTAGCTTATTTAAATCTCCAGTCAAAAACAAAGTACAAGCTACTCGTTTTTCAGTGTCATAAAGAAGCAGAAACATATTTAACAGAAAACTATTAAATAAAATACACTAAATAAAATAACATTTTTCAGTATTTACTGTGTCCACCCATTTTCTTTAATACAGTTTCCATTCTTTTGAGGAGTCTTGCTTTTAGTTTTTCAAAGAAATCTGCAGGCATAGTTCTCCACACCTCCAAAGTTCAGTCTTAGAAGTTGGTTGCATTTTCTGCTTCTCACGAACCAAGTAATACCAAACACTTTCGGTGATGTTGAGGTCCGGACGCTGGGATGGTCAGTCCATTGTTCTGAGATCCACAGCAGCTTCTTTGTTTGATTTGCAAATGTTCTTTTTCGCCTATTTTCTTTTCGGCTTCTTGACAGCTGCACATCCTTTCAGACTCATTGTGCTGAGTTGTCGTCTCACAGTGGAAGGATGGACAGAAACACCTGTGGGTTTTTTCAGATCTGAATCAAGAGTGGAGCTTGATTTTCTCCTCTCTCTCACAGATGAAAGTTTATCTGATGGAGACAGTGTTTGTTGTCTACCAGGTCTTGCTTGATTGTTAGGAGACCCGTTTTCCCTGTAACTTTGATTCATTTGTTGAGCTCCAGTTAGGAAACTTATGCACATAAATTATCTTCTATCTAAACTCCTCCGAACTATCTCCTGAAAAATAAATAGCTTGTACTAAATGGCTGTTCAGACTGGAAATGAAATAAATGAAGGGTGGTCTCTGACTTTTGCACAGTTCTGTATATTCCAATGCATTATGTTAAAATAATAGCACACAAAACCAGTTTTAAAGCATTAACAGGTCTTAAACTAATCAAGCTTGAGAGCCAACAACTGACATTGTAGTTGTTTTTGTAGTAGCTTTTTTCAAGACAACTTATGTCAGATTTGTAGGGTAGAGTGAGGCACAACCTAACATCTTAGTTTTGGCAAAATAATTGTAATATTTGAGCAAAGTTAATATATTTTTCTTTGCACATGCTCTGTAAGAAATGAAAACAGATTTGTTTCCAGCACCTGCTAGTTCAGAACGTTTCAGTCAAACGAGACGGGGGGGGACACATTTTGCCCCACAGATGGGGTTAATTCTAAGATGAAGGGCTGGTTGTAACAATTGGTAGAAAGAATCTGGAAAACTGATGCAAACACAATTAATTCAAAATAAATATCATTGGTATAAAAAGGTTGTCAAAACCTGTCAAAGTTATTTTAGACCACAAAGTACAACAGCAAATATTAGCATTAGAAAATTGTATTATATTTTATTTATATGACATCTATAGTGTGTAGTAGAGGTAGTAGTAGTATGGATTTCATTCAGTGTTTACTTTGGGAGCATTAATTGTGACGCTGTTAAAACCATCCCTGCCACACGGCTGTGCTTAACACTGTGAGTTATTTAAGCTTCAAAATGGTGCTACAGTTTAGTAATCAAAAAAGACATATAATGAAAAGGGTACATTTATGGTACGGAAACAGTCTGTATGGAGAAATGTTTGTCAGAATGCTGTGAGAATTTGGAGATTATGGGAATACGAGAGGGAGACCAAACGCACATTCACCTTGAATCAGTTTGACTACAACTATCTTAAAAAAATCTATGCCGCATTTTACCACGTTAGGTTGTGCCGCACTCTTCCCTACTGAAATTCAACTTAAATTCTTAGTTAAATGCTTCATTCTTTTTCTCTGTATGGTCTTTGACAGGAGCTCTAGCAATAGATATTAAAGATATAATAGATATTTATTGCATAGTGTAAACAGCTACAATGTCATTGGCTCTCAGTAGAGTAAAATCATGGCAAGATTGTGTTTGTCTTGAACCGTTTTGCACACTGAATTTTTAACTCTGCTGTTTGCTCTGTCTTCTTTGATCATTAAACAGATTAGCACCCCACTAGCTGTTACTGAACCAAGGAACACTTACCTCTGTGGGCTGGAATCATTTGGAGAGGAAAATGAAAATGAGAAAAATGTTCTTAAGATCTTTAATGCTCTGTTTTAGTGACAGGCTAGTCTCCCAATTACAGACCCTTAGTTTGGATTCATGGGTTAGCATGCTAACCCCTTCACTCACACTGTCCATCTCTTTTAGGGCTGATTACGAAGTTAACTTGCTATCCCACGACTTGGTTTCAGCTAAACTTCTGTCATTCTGATGATCATATTAATGATCACAGCTGCCAGGTTTGATGATTATTTTTTTTTTCCTCCCATTACATCTGGTCTCATGATCCTTACTGGTGAACCATTTGCCGCAAAGGTGTCTCTCGATCTTCTACCTTCACTGTGGTGTACATATTTGCCTGCAGGTGTTGCATTCTGGGTTACTGACATATATTTTTTAATCCTTTTGGTGGCAGCAGTTGTTCCAGTTCGTTATTAAATATCTTGCTTGCCAAACATTGTTCACTGGCTCAGAAACGCTCAGACTGGCTATAATATCAGCTTGTTTTGTGAGATGTACTAACAGTGTTGCCATTTTGAGAGAACATTCCAAAAATCTCAGAGCTTTTACTGTGGTTTAACCTTTATCCTGGCTGTGTCCTGTGCCAAATGTTCTCTCAGCAATATTACTTACAGAATTTTTTTCATTGTTGTGTAATTACGCTAATGATTTTGTAAGCCCAAATATAAAGTATAAGGATGTTACTACTTCAATATTAGTCAGTATTGTAATAAGGAACAGTTTGTACTCCAAACAGATTTTTTTTTGTATGGTCCGACTTTTGCCGTGAAGCTTGCTTTTTTTTTTAATATTGTGTTTTATTTGTTTTTGTTGTTTTAAGCAAGTCTCATTAAAATAAATGAGAAAACAAGAACTGTGTTTCAGGGAGTTAAATGAAATTTACAGAGCTGTACTTTTTGAAATCTGGGATGAATGCAAATGATAGCAGGATACATTTGGCAGTTAGGATGCTAATCTAAGAACATATAGCACAGGTCTAGTCACAGACAGGCAGACAGACTACATGCCAAAAGTTTGGAATCAAAGCTGAGTTTTTAAAAATATGCAGGAAAGTTTTCTTTTTTTTGAAGCGATAATCGGCAGTAAGACGTTAAACTAGAACAGCGATTCCCAAATAGTCCCGTACCGCCTCAGACATTTCCCTGTCTCGCACCTTATACACACATATTGCCATGATGCATGTGTACAACATTTAGACTAAAATCAGTCCCTCGAGTGAAGTAATGGAGTGTACACCAAACTCTTTTAAGGAACACAATTGAGCCTTAAAATCAGTGCTGTCCCTTTGAGGGTATATTTATATTATACATTGGTGAACAAAAGTGTACTTATACAGCACCTTTTTCTGACAGTGACCAACAGAGAATTTTGTTAAGTTTTACCTTAAAATAAATAATGTGAGGGATGTTTCTACTGTATTATGGAGGTATGATAACTGAACTTTCTTTGGTTCTTTGTTTGTGATCATAAAGGCTGCAGCAGCAATATGAGGGCACACTATATGGACACAAGTATTGGGACACACACGCATTAATATGGAGTTGATCCCCCTTTACAGCTATAACAGCTTCCACTGTTCTGGGAAGCTTTCTTCAAGATTTTGGGGAGTGTCTGTGGGAATTGTTGCACATTCATCCAAAAGAGCATTTGTGAGGTCAGACACTGATGTTGGCCTGACTCACAATGTCCGATCTAGTTCATGCCAAAGGTGTTGGATGGGGTTGAGGTCAGTACTTTGTGTGGGCCAGTCAAGTTCTTCCACACCAAACTCACCCAGCCGTGCCTTTATGGACCTTACTTTGTGCACCAGGGCACATTCATGCCTGAACAGAAAAGGGTTTTCCCCAATCTGTTCCCACAAAGTTAGCATACAACTGTCCATATCCCTCCTCCACCAAACTTTACAGTTGGCACAATACAGTCAAGCAGGTCATGTTCTACTGCCATTCGCCAAACCCAGACTCGTCCATCAGACTGCCAGATAGAGAAGTGTGATTCATCACTCCACAGAATACATTTCTACTGCTGCAAAGTCCAATGCTGGCGTGCTTTACACCCCCTGTTTGGCATTGTGCATTGGCCGTGGAACCCCACTTTCGTGAAGCACTTACATTTGCCGGGGCAGATCTAGCAGGACAGAAACTTCACAAACTGACTTGTAGGAGAGGTGGCATCCTATGACAGTGCCATGTTTGAATCACTGAGCTCTTCAGTACGACCCATTATACTGCTATACTGTTTGTCTATGGAGACTGCAAGGCTATGTGCTTAATTTGATCCACCTGTTGGCAATGGGTTTGGCTGAAACACCTGAACTCAATAATTAGGAGGGGTGTTCCAATACTTTTGTCCACATAGTGTATGTGTGTGTTTGAGTCTGCGACTACAGTGTTCACTAACCTGAGACACAGATCACATATATCACTGTAACATCATCCCCTCAGAATTTAAGAGCAATACAGCAAAAAGCATATAAACAAAATGCTAACGGCTAAGCTCTGATCACAACAGCTACAAACTAATAACTCAATAAAACCACAATCTAAACCACATCTGTGAAAGTGAAACTAACTCAAGTACACAACTAACAAGCATCATACAGGCTTCAACGGCCAGCAGATTAAATGAAATGAAATGAGCGTGTAGAACAGGTGTGGTGGAAAAACCAGCAGAATCAACACAGGACAACCAGAGCTCAGTAATACAGGAGATCAGTGATGGTAAAACAAGTTAATATATAAATCCACACATCAATCATATGAAGGGTTCTGTGCTATGCATAGATAAGAGTATGTACTGTCCAGGAGTGAAACTGGGCATGCTTTCAACTGAGCTCTCGCATCCCACCAAAAAAATAAACATTCCTGATCATCGGCCTATGTGATGTCAGGTCACAAAATCTGGGTTTAGAAACTTCAAATCAGATCAGAGTCATTAACTAGAGACGTTTATGTGAGTCCTCAACAACTAGACCACAACAACAAACAGAAGCAGGTGATGATTAGTGGGAGGTGACAGGGTGGAGATGAAACAGGAAAGGACCAATGAAGACTGGAATCTTTGGGATTTGGATTGGAATATTTTAGAGGGAGAGACTCCGTGACAGAATCAACTATAATGTTTCATGGTCCGTCAGATCTCTGGACCTTCCGTATTTCAGTGAATATGAACGAATTAAGCTGCCATAATTTAAACAGTCACTCACTGCTATTAAATAAATCAATATCACTATAAGTGTGATTTCCTGGATAAATGAATCACTATAAAATGCGATTATCTGGAACAGAAAAGGAACTGCCATACTTCCGTCATCTAAAATTAATGTAATGTACACGAAGCACCAAAATGATTGAAAACTATTAGGAAGTCATTGCTTTCAGAGTCTGACTTGAAAAACCTGATCTAATTTTTCTTTGACATACAAGGACTTTTCCTAATAAAGTGCTTGGTGAGTGTATCTACCTTCACCCCTTTTTACCGTGTTCTTCAGTGGTCAGTACCCCTGCAGGACCACCACAGAGCATGGTACTACTTGGGTGGTGGATCATTCTCAGCACTGCAGTACCACTGATGTGGTGGTGGTTTGTTAGTGTGTGTTGCGCTGGTCTGAGTGGATCAGACACAGCAGTGCTGCTGGAGTTTTTAAATAACTCCGTGTCACTGCTGGACTGAGAACAGTCCACCAACCAAAAACATCCAGCCAACAGCGTCCTGTGGGCAGCTAGAGGATGACCAACACAAACTGTGCAGCAACAGATGAGCTACTGACTCCGACTGTACATCTACAAAGTAGGAGTGTCTAATAGAGTGGACAGTGAGTGGACACAGTGTTTAAAAACTCCAGCAGCACTGCTGTGTCT
>JAILXH010209177.1:19138-31161 GCA_023558415.1 Piaractus mesopotamicus
CCTGTTGGAAGAGCATCTCAGGTTTCTCCTCATGAAGCTGCTTGAGAGAATGATCAAGATGCTGTTAAGCTGTAAAAAGGCAATGAAGTTCTAATTCCTAAAGCAGTCTAAAATAGAAGATTAACACTTTTTGGTCACTGTTATTCGAAAATATGGAAACAGTACAAATAAGAAAAATCGTTCTATGACTGGGCTATACAATGCAACAATACTGTCACATGCCAGGACAATTATTGCAAAATACAAAAATGATCACTGTCACACACATGCTAAAAACCTTTTTTGTGTAGCGTACATATATCCATTCAGGTATATAGTTATGTCCTGGTGCTCAAAGTAATTGTAGTCAGTTAATTAGTGAACTATTGTCATTAAATGGTGTATGCAAAACTAAACATTTCTCCACTGCCCAAAGCCATCTCCACAGCATAGTCACGCGAGCTGAGATTTAGGTTCAGCTCTAGTGGTTATGGTAGTTGTAGTGCTTCAGGTCTCGCAATGTACAAAATGCACAAATATTGTTTATTTTGGGGTGTTACTATCATATGTGAAGCCAACAACAGCTTGAGTTTGTTTCGCTTGCCTATAAGGCAATAATTAGACCAGAAACGTCTTTGGAGGCACCCTCTTTGCTATGCATGCTGCTGTCTTTATCCTTTAGGCCTTTTTATAATGAACTAATTGAACCTTACCTTTCTGAATTAAACTGTTTCGCTTGAGGATGGTATGCGGATCAGCACCTCCAAGTCTGAGTTTAAGTATCTCATGGTCTTGTTCACAAGTAATGGGAAGAGGGATCTGTACTGGACTGTAGTGGTGCAGAGAGGCAAAGCTCTTTGTTTATTGATTAGTCTCCCCACCCTCAGCTATGGTCATGAGCTTTGGGTAATGACCGAAAACATTAGACTGCAGATACAAGTAGCAGAAATGAGCTTTCTTTACAGGGTGGGCTACACCCTACTCGGCAGGTTGAGGAGCTCACTTATCTGGGAGGAGCCACTAGAGCCGCTTCTCCTCCACCTTGACAGGAGCCAGTTGAGTTGGTTCAAGCATCTGATTAGGATGCCTCCTGGCCGCCTCCTGTTGGAGGTTTACCAGGCATGACCAGCTGGAACGAGACCCCGAGGTCATCCCAGGACCCCCTGGAGGGATTTTATCTCCAAGTTAGCCTGGGAGTAGCTTGGGATCCCCCAGAATGACCTAGAGGAAGTTGCAGGGGACAGGTCATCTGGGCTTCTCAGCTTTCCCTATTGCAACCGTGACCTTAGCTGGATCAAACGGGTTAAGAAGATGAATAAACACGAAGACGATGATGTTTTGCATGTAGGACTACACTATACAGACAAAATAATAGTATTTTGATTGTAATAATCAATATTTCTATTGTAATGTGCTTCACAGTATAATGAAAACGTTAGCGGGTTCATAATGTGTCATTGTTAAAGATTTTAACAAAATAATTGTTTAACATAATTATTTCTTCAGAGCACCCACAGAACCGCTTATCTGCAGCAGTGTCTGTCAAGATGCTCACAACACACAGTAGAAACATTGCATTTTTGGAGCAATTCTCATTAGCATATTGCAGCCTTATGTGATATTGTTATTGCGATATCCAGTATCTCTAACAGTTAACAAATTACATACTGTTCTGCTCTTGTAAGAAGTCATAAGTACAGCGGAGAGATTTGGAAACCGTGTCTGTAGCGTTGGGATTGTTGAGAGTGAGGTTGTATTTACTGTCTAGATTATTCTTATCATTTTATGTTTCCGTCCAGAACCTTACATCTTTTTCAGAATGTGCAGTAGCCCTATTTGGCTCCAGAGTATTATGGTGATTGTACGACTGCTCAGTGGTCAAGACCATCTGATTACTCCACATTACACATATAAGAATCTCCAGAATGGAAGCACTGCCCAATTATGCTCATTATGGTACACTTCTCCAGAGTCTACTCCATCAGAGTATTTAATTACCAGCTTAATTGAAGCAATTAAAGCACTTCTCTCTGCCTGGAGATATTCAAAAGATGCATCTGGTCTCCTGCCCAGTATTGGCCATGAATTCAAACCTCCCTACCAGCCTTGGTTTTTGACATCGCGTGAGTCAGTGGTGTTCCGTGCTTTGTCAGTACAGATTATTGCAGGCTTTGACCGACTGTGGCACAGCAAGGATTACCAAATATACTGGAGCTAACGGGACCCTGCCCTGTCTTGTGTTTCAGAAACATGAAGTGGGACTTACAGTGATTGGATTAGTACATAAGCTTGGAAATCAAGTACATGGCTGTTCCCCATAGCAAACTAAAGCTTGAATAATTTAATCTTGAATAGAGGATCGAGGGCAGACTGTCGGTTGCCAAACTGATTGCTAGTAGAAACACAGTACTGTGCTTTTAAATGAGGCTTGTTTAGCTCCACAGATGTTTAGTTGCTTTTCAGTGCTGTAAATGGCAGTGCTTTCACACTCTTTGTTGAGGATAGTTACTTACACTGAAAACATTTTCAGTTCATTTTAATGAGCATATTACTGTCTTAAAATTTTTAGTCTCATTTGTTTTTGGGGCAGAATTTTTAGTGCTGTTAGTGCTTTTTCCCATCTGACCCTTTCCATTTGGATCATCCACAGTAGTTCAGACTGAAGCCTCTATCAGTTTCTCACTATCATAGAATACACAATTGTAGCCCTCTCGTAGACGACGCTGGATGGTGCTCGCAGGAGACCTATGAATAAAATGACCAGCAGCAAACTAACAAAAGCAACAGCAAAGAGTCCATGAGCCCTGTGAACGAGAGCGAGAGGCTACAGTCATAGATGAGTTGGAACCATTAACAGTTCACATGATATGTAAGACATGTACACTCGTTGGTTGGAACATGTAGCCACTGTTGCTCTCATTGGGCGTCTGTGATGAAAACTGGGTTCACTTTGTGAAAATTGTGTGATTTTCATGTTCAGGTTCAAATGAACCCTGCATTCACTTCAAAAATATTATATCATAAGTATTATTAAGCTGTTGAAAGTTGTAAATACAATCCAATAAAGCTTATACTGTCCACTCATATAGTGCAAAACGCACCGTTTTTTAAATCGTGAATCATTTGACAGCCTTATTAGTTTTAGAAAGTTTGTGTTGCTTCCAGCATTTTTGCCTTTAGTGCAGCTTTTAGTGTTTCTCACACATAGGCTGTAAGTGGGTGCCCCTCCCCCAAAGTATATTGACGGCCATCCAGATTCTTTTTGTTCTTGTGAATAAACGAAAAGGTTATACAGTGTAATTGATGCAAAGCATCAATCTGTTTACATGTGGTCATTTTTACAGCCTGAATCCTCTTTTTAAGTCTGGGACATGCTTCAAATCTAAAAGCCAAAAACATGAAAAGTTTAACCTTCGCTTTTTTTGAATACCCAAATGAGTAAACAAATGCTGTGATGAGTTCAGACATCCTTACTTCACTATAGCCCTTCCTACAAGCTGCTCCACCTAGAGTTCGTTCAGACCTGTGGGAAGTTCAAAGACAGAGTTAAAAACACATTTTGGACTTTTAACAGACTTAGACTGTAGACTAAAATCCTTCTTTTGTGACCCTTTAGCTTAATTTTGTCTATTTTATAAAAGTAAATGATTGAACATTCCATTTTGTCACTACCAAAACAATCATATCACTAACAAAAATGTTTACAAATGTTTTAGTATTGACTGTTTCGGTAGTGATAATTTTAGCTAATTTTGTGGATAACGCTAGCCAGAACATGACTAGCAAACACAGTTTCGGTAGTGTTTATGCACTGATTTTCAAACTTTTGGACACATTTACTTCAGAACAATGGGATCTAACTGCTCACCATGTGGCCATGTGGGACAAGGATACAGTCTCACTTCCTGCTCTAAAATGCAGGGGTGTGGCTAAAATAAGACTCCGCCTATAGACTAAAACTCTTTGTGTTTCAGTAGTAACATGGGAGAGCCTTTTAATTTTTTTTTTTGTAATTAAAATTAAACCCATGAGAAATGTAAATCTTTCAACTTCACTTGAAAAAAAATCAAGATCTTTTAAAAACAATATTGAAAAAAATTCAAAAAATATTTTGTATTAAGTGTAAAATGCAAATGTGTTATTTTCACTAGTTGAATTTTAGGGGTTAGGGTTTGGGACAGCCACCTACCAATAGAAAGTACGCTATAAATGATGGTTTTGTATATATTTAGATTATTACGATCTTAATTAATGCCTTGGGTTTAAATAGAATGTAAAATAATGCTTGTAGATTTGCAAAATTTGCAATTTTTACATTTTATTTATTTGTTTCAAATTATCTATATGTACTGTATGTGTGTGTGTAGATAGATAGATAGATCTGTGATGTTCCTTCACTGCCCGGATGCTTCTGGATCAGCAGGGTTTTAGAATAAAACACCACAATATGTCCTGCATATTGACACAAGTGCCAAAAACCATTGTTTCTGTGTGTACTATCCCATGGCTCTATGTCAGAGAAGCAGTAGCAGTATCTGGCACTGCGGCTGACGGGTCCTCCTCTCTAATGCCTCATTAGAGCTGCAGTATGTCTTGGTGTACTTTAACCTGAAAACAGTAATAGTCCCTCTGTGCCACTGCCACGTGCTGTCTGTGTAGCGTAGCCATCTGCTGTTTGTGATGCATTTATGCTTTTGGGGAGGGGTGGGGGTGGGGGGTGTTACTGATAGTGGAGCTTACAAAAATCACTAAAATTTCAGGTTTACAGTCTCTCCCAATAAAGCTCAGTGTCATTCAGAGTAATATGCCTTGATAGGAGTTTATGTTCACTTGTATAATGCAGAAGCCAGTATAAGCATTCAGTGTACATGGCGGTTTCAGCTAATCAAAAGCATGGCCGCCCTGCCATGCTCACGCTCACTCTTAAATCCCCCTCTCCCTCTGTAAACACACCTTTCCCCCCTGCATGTGCTTCCCTGCTTTTCCTTTCATTTATTTATGTTTCCACAGTTTATTTGTTTCGCAAATGACCTATGCAAGAGTGTGTGTGTGTGTGTGTGTGTGGCCACCATTACAATGATTTGCCACATTAATTCTAGCTCATCAAGAGCTTTCTCCCCAGTCTCACCAAACTGGCTAATCAGGGCATGGATTTATGCTCTGCACCACGTTATTGACTGTGCGCCGATCACACTCCCACCCAACCCCAAGACTGTGGCGTGTATGTGCACGTGTGTTGCAAGGGGGCCCAAGCTGAGTTACTCGACTGCCTGGAGTATATCCTCAGGCTTCTTTCACCCCTCGATATCTGTTTGTTGAATTAATGGAGGAAATCTAGCAGGGTATCATGACACTGCTTGTAACTCAGCAGGAGGATTGTGTAGTTTTTTTGGCCCAGTTTCTTTCTTCCCTTCATGCACATCAATAGTGTGGCCTTCAATTATTGAGGAGCTACGTACTGCTGCTCAAAGTGAGCAAGGTTACTATATGACCTGAAATATTCAGTGCTGAGTCTGTTGAATAAAGAGGTGTGTGCGAGTCCATGTGTGCGTGCTAGTGCGAGATGATTCTACAACCTACTCTGCTCTCTCCACATTCACTTTGTGAAAATGAATGCACTTGATGCTCTTTTTAAATGAATGCGCTATGTATTATAAGTAGGTCTGGGAGGTACAGTTCTGTCTAAAAATCAGAGAACACCCATTCACACATGTAATTTCCAGGTAAAAAAATGCCCATTAAGTGCAAGATATTCATTTTATACAAGATGTGCCTGGAAAAACAGGTGTTTCAAAAACTAGAATATGTAGAATCTAGAAAACTACAAAATATTATTAAAAGGTTCAGAGAAAATGGCACCAACAACCATGCAAGACCTGGTAGACCACCAAAACTATTATCATCAGATAGATAGTACCTTCATCTTTGAAATATAGGGAAAAATCCACAGGTGTTTCAGTCCATCCTTCCACTGTGAGAAGACAACTCTGAAAATAAAAATAGAAAAAAGATGAAATTCACAGCTAAATAGACAAAAAGAAGAAAATCTGCTATCTTGCTGGTGCTCTCGAAGAACTGACCACACCAGAGCCCAGTCCTCAACACCATTGTGAGAATCAGAAAATGCAACCATGCAAGGCTGTACTTTGAAGGTGCTGAAAAATTTCTCTGTAGATTTCTTTGAAAAACTGAAAGCAAATCTTCAGGAAAGAGTGGAAACTGTAACAAAGGTAATACTGAAAAATTTGATGTATTTAGTTGTTAAGGCAACTTCTAAATATGTCTTCTGCTTTTTTCCCTAATGCTGGAAATTGAAATGGACTGGAAATAAATCAAAGTGGTCTTTGAATTTTGCACAGTAGTGTGTACTTGTATAAAAGTGAAAACCAGTATGACATTGTCTCATCATACGGCTTTTTCTATGCTGTGAATTAGGGCTGAGCTTAATGACAATTTGTCATTATCATGATAAATTACATCACAATATGCTTTTCTGTGCATATTGTGGATAGGGCGGCAACAAACGACTAATTCGATAGTCAAATAATTAATCGATTACTAAAACAAATAATCGATTATTCGGATAATGAATCATTACCAAAATACTTTTATGTAGCTATTAGCTATTAAATTTAGCTGGAGGTTGTTTTATGCATTTGTTAACTAACAATGAAGACAATAAAGATGAATAACGTTCAAGAATTCACTGTTTTAATAAACTTTCCTGCTAATACAAAAAAAAAAAACCTCATGTATTTTTCCTGTCAAAATTTATAACCAATGATGTGCAAAGTAGCAGCAATAAAATATAACAAAACAATCTTTTTTTTCTTTAATCAAGTAACGTTAAATAAAATCTAAATGTAAATGTAAATATAAACAGTGCAGTCTGTCCTCTGTGCTCTGCTGTCTATCTTCACTCTTCTGAAACTAAATTCCACAATCACAGGTCATTACTGAAACGGAGTAAAGTCGGCGTCTCTCCGTGCTTCTGTGAGAGTCTCGCTCTCCTCTGAGAGCAGATACTCCAGGCTGATGCGCTCTGACGGAGCGGAGGGGAAAGTGGCGAACTATGAACAGTTAAAGTTGAACGATTTTGCTTCGTTTCAACGGTAACCCTTTGTCCAGCTACACTGTGTTCACGAACGACTTCCTTAAACTGTTTGCGAGTGCAGGCAAAAGTTTCGCGCAAAACAGAAAACTGTGTGGAAACGCGCTCTGCGTTCGCCGAATCTGAACGCGCCTGTCGCCTCGGCGTTAAGACGACAATGCAGAGTTGAAACTGTAAACGTTATCTGGAGTGTGAACAGGGTCGCTGTGAATAAGAGTTACTTGCTTCTCTGTTCCAACTCCATTAATGATTCAAGAGAACCTGCATTTCCAAATAGAAAATGTTACAGCTCAGCTCAAAACATGAAATAGGACGGCTTTTAGTATTAACATTAGCTAACGCTAACTAGCTCGCTAGCACGACTATCGCCGCGTCCCAAACCGCACACTTATGCACTTTGCACACCACACTAATAAGTGCACTTCTAATGGTATATGCGCTATTTTACACACTATTTAGTGTACTAGTATGTGATTTTGGACGCGGCGTGTCTTACCGAGATGAACCTTCTTCGCTCAGTGAGCGACGAGTTTCCTCTTCAGATGCTCCGACATGGAGGTTGTGCCCCCATAGCCAGCTAAGCTCGGCTTTACAGATAGCAGAACTGACAACCTTGTTTTCTGAGTTTAGCTCCTACACTTTTGAGGATTTTGTTCTTGAGGCTGCCATCGCGCTGTTGTTAACTCTCCAATAAGCGGTAATGTCAAAACGTTCCTTAGCCAGCGCGAGAAAGACGCGTAATGACGTCACCAACTAATCGACTACTAAATAAGTCGCCAACTAATTTGGTCGTCGGTTTTAGTCGAATAATCGATGCACCCCTAATTGTGGATATCCTCCTTTATGTTTAACTGAAGTGCAGCAAAGTATGTGAAATATTGAATATATATCATGTGTTCTTTTAAAATGTGGAACCACATGATCTGTTCCAACTTATCAGAAAAAATAAATATTGAGACATATGTTGTAAAAACTTATTGAAGTATTGTAATATTACATTTTTGCCACCTTGCCCAGCTCAGAATACCATCTCAAAACAACAAACTGAGAACAGCTCTGTCCCCAAAGACAAACTAAACGCAAGCATGGGCATCTTAAATAACCCTTATAAACTAAACAAAAAGCATATTTTAGAACAGAAGCGGCAACTCCACCAATGATGGCTGCTTGTAGATGCCTCTGTGTTAATCAGAAGCTTTTTATAACTGCATGCATGCACAAAGCGAGTGTTTTTGCCACTTGCAACATGCCACAAAGAGAGCTGGTGCAAAAACGCTGAGGAAATGTCTGCTTTACCAACCGTATGCCATGACATGTTGCTGCAGTTTATTACTTTGCAATTGTTTTCTTTCTCACTCTTGCACTCGTTTGGAAGAAGCAAGTATGACATTAACAGATTTGACATTAGCAACATGAGGAAGAAAATATCAGCTTGTAAAACCTATCCAATGGACAGGGTAGAGCAGTAAACTTAGCCTGGAATAGCAAGCTGTCTTTATTAGACATGTTGCATCCAAAGTGCAGCATGGATTTGAGGATGAGTAGGGGTTTAAAATCAGACAAGAGAAATTGTAGAGGAGATTGATGAAGAACTGGTTTCATTAAAGGAAGCAGAAGAATCTACTAAAGTAATAAAGAAAAGAAACATTCCAACAGCATTTGCTTTTGGTTTTATAAAGTCAAGAAGGATTGTTGTTTTATTTATTAACTTTGAAGGACTCATAAATTTGATGTAGTAACAATAATAATTGTTTCTTTGTTGTTTTTTTTTTTGTTTTATTTTCTGAATAGTGGAAAATACCAAGAAATAAACATCGTGAGAATCAGTGCACATAGTGCATGGTGAAGGGCCAAAGCAGTCTCAGCTCTCATTACCTCTACAAGCACAGACTTCCCTTTCTGAGTTCTGTGCTAACACTAGAGCCGCTCATAGCACAACTCATATTTGAGGAAAGTGTGTACAGAAGCCCCAACTGAAAGAACTATATCTCACGGACAGTGAGTGAAATCGAGAGAGCTAATTCACATTTCTTTCACTCCCTCATAACCTGTTCCCCTACCACCCTCTAGGGGGAGATCTGGGATTTTTTTTCCCAGCACTCCGGGGTGCGCATTCCCCCATCCTTCTCCGTTTTCAAGTTCTGACTGAAATCTTTGCCTGAGGGCTGTCCGAATCACTCGCAGCGCATAGAGAGTGGAATTAGCGTACGCGGCTGAGTGTGAACGTGTTAGCGTCACTGCTAAGGACTGCGGTGTCCCTGGCTCGCCGAGCTGGTGACTGAATAGAGAAAGTGCTGATCCCTTGGCCTTGTGCGGCAAAAGAGCCGGAAATTGTGGGGGGTGGGGGGGCAGTGCACGGTCACCCTGTAAATTAGTGGCTTCAGCGGGAACGGTCGCTAGCACTGCCATCAACATGGCAGAGGCTCCCATGCTGCTTAGTTAGCTCCAGGTGGTGCACTAGGAGCCAGCCAGCTTGAGTCTTCCTCGGCTGTAATGAGGCAGAAGATGGCCACAGCTACGACAGGACTCATCTGCACAATGCTTCTCCAAGGAAAGAGACCTCAGGTTTAGCCTATTCAGGAAACCTTTTCCAGCCTTGCTGCATTTCTGTAGATTTTTCACTTTGAATGCAAATGAAGTCAGATATGCGATGGATGTTCATGCACACGAATTCCACTGTTCTCTGTACATGTGTGAGTGTGTGCGTATGTGTGCTACACCACTCCACTCTCAGATAGCGTTTGTACACTGTGAATTACAATTGTGGTTCCCCCCTCTCTTCCTTTCCTCTGTGAGGGTTCTGATCCGAAATTTCGCCGCAGGGCACGGATGTCCCCACTGGGGATTTGGACCCATGACCTGAACCCCTTAACCCGTTCTGCTGAGCCCCCCCTAATGATTGGCCTCTGTTTTCTGACACAGAAAAGCCAATACCCAGCAGGCAAGGCCCGGGTCAGCCGCACAGGCCCCGGAACATCAATATTTCATCCCTTCTTTCTCAGTGAAAACCTCAGGCGCTCACCAACACTGTAGCCCTGATTCCCCCCACCATGTCTCCTTCATATGGTAGATCACTGCCGGATTACTGAAATAGAATCAGCAAGAGGAGCAGTGTTCCCTCGACCCTGTCTTTCAGGACAGAAATATTTCCCTGACTCAGACTGCTGTATGAGGTTGGAGAGATGGGAATGGTAATGAACAAAATACCCACATGAGATGTCTCAGATGGAATAAAAACTTGTGAGGTCTTTGCCAATCACCTGTAACATAACTGCCATTGCATAACAGAATGCAATGGCAGTTATGGAATATACTTAGCATACCTATTAGGTACACTTATCCAGAGGTGTAATGCACCTTCTTTGGCTTTCAGGACAGCATGAATTTACCTGGGAATAGATTTAGCAAGACGCCAGATGCTTTGTGCAGGAATTTTACACCATGCAGAAATGATTGCATTCATGCATTTGCTGACATGTGGACAGATGTAAAGTGTTGCTGTACACAGCCCTTTCAACCTTAACTCAGAGATCCTCCATAGAATTAATATCTGGGCACTCTGCAGTCCATGAAAGCAAAGAAAACTCTGCCTTGTTCCTAAAATCCTGGATAAACAACAGGAACAATATTCTGATACACTGTACCATTCATGTACGTCAGGAAAACCCCATGTCATCACACTGCTACCACCAGCACGTACAGTTGACACGAAACAGGATGACTCCATGGACTTGCACCAATTTCTGATCCTGCCATCTGCATGATGCAAAAGTAACCTGGATTTGTCAAACTGGGTAAATTTTTTTAGGGCTCTATGATTTCTGTGATGTGTAGGAAATTGCCAAAATCACGTAATTGAGACATAAAAAATGAGTTCTTAAAGGCTTGTGGTTTAGCACTGTGAGCATTCACTGGTAAGGTTAAAACAAGGACATACTAAACGTCACTGTTTGTTTCTTGGTTTTTTGTTCGTTTGTTTTTTGCATTTCTTCAGTGTAGCTAAATATCATTTGTAGAAGTGAAAAGCTCTCATCATTAAACAGCATATTTCATATTAGTACTTTAAGGGAAACGGCATCAAATGTATTCGGTGTTTGTGTATTTACGAAGGGTGTTTGGGTCATTTAAAGCAAAACTGACTAAAAACATGCATTAATAAGATCCTGCTGATTAATAGAACTTTGTTGCTGAGTATCTTTAGTCTGCCACACTTAAGTGAGTGATAAGTGAATTTATTCATTAAACCCTAAACTTAAATATTACTGTTACTAAATATTATTTTCAAAAATGTTACAGTATTTCGTATAAAATGAATGCAGTGTGCCATTTCAGTATTATTTGTGTTAATGTAGTTTTTTTTCTCCCACTTTTTTGTACAGATAAATGAGTAAAAATCCCCAAAAAATCTAAATGAAAAAAAATAAATCATTCTCATACCCGAAAAGGGAGAAAAGTGTATTGGAAAAACAAGATATCAAAGTGCCGTTCTTTTTTGCATCTTTGGGCTAGAAACTCATCTGTTTGTTTTGTACCACAGTCATGTGATATATGACTTGTTGGAATGTACAGTTTGTATGAAGTTAGTCAACTAGCAAATCATTTTTAAATCTTCTGTGTTGTTTATATATATATATATATATAGTAGTTTCTAGCCCGGTTATTACCTATTAGTTATTAGCCCGGGCAGAAAAGCATGGTCCACTATGGTGTTTCAGATCAATCTGATGCTGCCCAGAGTTCTTGAAGAAGGTTTCTCTCTCTGCACTGTATCTACTCTAAAGGGATGAAAAAGGTTGCCGGCATGGAAGCGTATTGTGTAGACACCTCTCCTCACCTTCAAAGCCAGTATGCCGTAGTTTGATCAGGGGCACAAAGCGAAGAACTTCAGCACACATCAAACAGACCAAATGGAGAGAGAAAGAGAGAGAGAGAG
>JAILXH010209216.1:1036-11359 GCA_023558415.1 Piaractus mesopotamicus
TTTGAAAAATAAGGAGGAAAAAGAAATCATACTGCCTACTACTACTACACAGTACCAAAAAAAAAGCAATGTTTTTGGCACTGATACCTGGCTTAAATTGAATTAAGCACAAGTTTGCTGGATAAGCAAGAAATACCGTGTCGTGAGACAGAGGCCTGTATCGAGAATGCTGAGAAGGTTATCTGTAACTTATTAGAACCCCAAGCAATTTATTTAAACAGCTTGTGGTATTGTTATTAGTTAGCCTTTCATTTTGTACTATACTGGCTAGCAAGGTCCACAGAAAAGTCTGCCTAGGGCTGCCAAAGGGTGATTCGTTTCCCTCAGCGAGGATAGCACCGCTCAACTTACCACTGCATGGTTTAGACGAATGTTGTAGATTCGGGCCTTTCGTCTCATGCAGCACAGCAGGTGTTGAGGTCAGCACAGCTTGTGGCTCAAACTTAAATCCTTCAGAAGATGTATTTGATTATGATCTAAAATCTCCTGGCTGGCAGCTCGCCAATTGCTGACTTACAGTTGTTGAAGTTCCAAAAGTATTAAAGCTTTTGAGAATAAACTAGATGGATCTAATCACTTGTGGGGAGAAAGTTGGGTTTATTAAAAGACGTCTTCATACAGAGATGATAACAGGTTATCATTTTCCTCCTTCTCTTGCCACACACCAGGAGTTTACACAGATTATAGAGAGCGTTATTACCCTCAGCTGGCCCAAACTGTTTACCCCCTAAGCATCAAGGTTACGTATATATGTGATACAGAGGCATAAAAATATACAGAAGATTCTAAGATGATCTACGAGAAACAGGCCCTAAGAGACAATACAACTAGTCTGATAGACAGAATGAGCATATAAAAGTTATAAAATCAATCACTTTCCAACAAGCTGTCCCTGAATATGATGTCAGAAGTAAAACTCATATCAATCAAGTGTCAGTAAATGTATAGTTCTTTTCACTTAAAACTCCAATAGGACCAGTTTCATGAACTCAAAAAGAAAAAAAGCTGTTGAACACAGTTGATCAATGCGTTTATTTTAACGTAACTGTTCAGTACATTTTAGGTTTTCTTCACTCAATCCAGTTAATGTATTTCAAAACTGGGTTTACAGCGAAGAGAAATGTGCATGATGTTGCACCAGCACTTATAAATCTGCAGTACATTAAGATCATTTGTTTTCCATCCTTAAATGTTAACACTGAAATGATCAATTGCATTTAATTCTAATGATACATTCCAGATGTTAATTTGGAAACTGTTGACAAATGACTTGTATCAAAATCGTATGACAACAGTTATGAACAGGATTACATGCAAACGCCTTTGACAAGAAGCCCTCTAATTTCAGCAGAGTTCAGTACAAAAAGAATCCACCCACAGTCCGTTATTATTAGTCACACAAATGCAGTATAATTAGATAAGCTTGTCTGCAGTGGTATGGAACAGTGTGAGGGCAGGTATCCAAACTCTCTTAATTAGTTGTTTACCACATTAGTTCAAAAAAAAAGAAAAGGAGAAGAAAGAAAACTGCAAGCACAGGAGGAAGACACCTCATGGAAATGTCACAAGCAATTAAAAGTGCACAGAGCCATGCTGTCTTTAAATAATTCAGACAATGCTGGGGGAGCAGGGAACCAGCTAAAAATACTAAGCACTGCACTTTTACAGAGTAGAGAAGTGAATGTAATGCCAGACGCTGGGCTAGACATCGGGGCGCACTGTTTTCTGGAGATTCTCTGGACCTTCCATATATTTCCATACTACCTTTTTACTTTTCAGTATGGCTTCCTGCTTTAACTAATTATACTGGAATTACAAGTCTTTTAACCTTATTTTCAGCAGTGCTGCTTGTCTGTTGTACTCATTTCTGTCGTTTACATTACATTTGGTAGTGAAATCTATCAAATAGCTTTTCATTCAGGTTCACTCATCACATAAAAGAGGACTTCACGCTAATGCATAGTCAAGAATAGGCTAAATCATACGGGAAAATAATATTTATTAAGCTGCATTTTTTAAGATTATGAACTTTGTTTTCTGTTAGTGCTGTCACTGAATAATGGACAATCAAAATCATTACACTCTCTGCATCATCCATTAATGTGCGAGGTATAGTCAAATTGACCAATCCCAAGCTCTGTCTTTATTTTCTCAGCTCTTCAATCACTGCTTAGCAACCGTTACTATCCCCCATTGCCCCAACCCTTCAGTTATTCATCAGCGTGTCAGTGTTTGAATTTAAAGCTTTGGCTTTGGTCAAAAGATGTACCAGAGGGATCTATAAAAGTGGGATCATGTCCTTGGTAGAGTAGAGCATGTCATTTTCTCCCGATTTCCAAAGCCAAAAACAAATTGGAAAAAAAAAAAAACCACTGTTGTTGTCAGTGGTGTTTACAATGCTCTTCTACTACAAAGGCCAACGTAGACTATGCTAAAATGTCATGCATTGAGTCATCAAAGGTAAGTCATAAATGGTCTATAAACATATTCCATGCTCTCTGTGACTGTATGCTTTAGCCTAGCATTATTAGGTTTTGGTTTTAAGTTTTCAAGTCCTGAGTTCTTATTTATGTGTACATAGTCTTGCTATTGGTTTGTAAAACCATAGGGCAGACGAATTGAAATAGGTAGGTTGATGACTGCACTGTCAGCTACAGGCTATAGCCTCATGTTATGACACTGGGGGACATTAGCGTGTTTTGAAAAAAAATCTAACCAAATCTAATCAAGTTGGCCTGCTTACACTTTCACAGGCCTGCTCAAAAATGTATTTCTGCCTATGCCAGTGCTTCACACATGAAGTACATTTAAGATATGAAGTACATTAAGCCCTTACATTTCCACACTTATTACATTTTAAGGTTTATTATTCTTCAACCCCTTAAATGACCATGGCCCACCAGTGGGCCCAAGGATTTATTACACATTTCTATGACCTAAGAGTAGCTCAGCTTCTTTGCATTGAAGTTCCTGTCGTTTTAGAATAATAAGCCTTATTATGTAATAAGCCTGGGATTTTAAAGGATTAAGTAAGGTGAAAACAACGCAACTGTCTGAAATATTTTTGCATGAGAGAGTGATAGAAGTCTGGACCCGCCAAAGTTGTTGGGTAGATCTGTAATGTTTTGAGTTCACATTGAGGTAAAGAAATAAGGGTGAGGTATATGAAAGAAGCCATAAGTTTTGAGTGAAATGTTGAGGTTATTGTCAGTCTGCCTTTAGGGCAAAGCAAAAGCATTCAGCAACTGAAGAAGTTTCTTCCATAACATGGTCAGAAAAAACACAGCATCATTAGGGGTGGTTACTGAGGTGGGACACTGAAGGGCACAGCTTCAGCACCTTTCTTTAGGGAATATAATTGTACCATATTCTGTTACAGATATATTTTTAAGTTGTACTGACTCTATACACCCTGCCTTGACTCCAAGCTTTTTTATTTTATTTTTCTGATTAAAAAGTTTTCAAGATACAAGAAGGTAAATATGCACATTTCCTCTGTGAATGTAGTGAACCTTTACAATTCATTCAAGGTGTGCAATTGGACCTTAAGGACCATACTGTACCCTTGAGAGTGTATTTACATTGTTTGTACCTTGGGGGGACTAAAATTGACATGAGAAGTGCCCTTTTTTCTGACCATGTATGACGTTTGTCCTGTCTTCTCATTCAGCAGTTCACCATGTCAGAACGGGAACCTGTGAGGTTGTAGCATTGCACCGATGCTGCAATAAGAACAAGATCGAGGAACGCTCTCAGACAGTCAAATGCTCCTGCTTTCCGGGACAAGTGGCTGGAACCACCCGAGCCGCACCCTCCTGTGTAGATGGTACGTTCCAGTAGTAAAATAAAATGCACCCTCCAACACAAGTACTGCCAAAGTTAAGTCAGTTCATTGTTCTGAGAACACAAGCAGCTTCTTTGTTTCATTTTGCATGAAAGCTTTAAGCACTCTTTGTCTGATGGTGACATTTTTGATGGTCTACCAGGTCTTGCACAGTTGTTAGGAATCAGATTTCCTCTAAAATAAAATGCACCCTCCAACACAATTACTGCCAAAGTTAAGTCAACTGAAAGACAGAACTGATGTCATTAATTTTTTTTCATGCATAAATGATATACACATTTGAATCAAATAAATTAAAGGACATACAGCAGTCTGCAAAAGTCAGAGTCCACCCTTCAGTCTTTCAGTATCCAGTCAAAATAGTCATAAAGTACAAGTTATTCATTTTTCAGCACAAGGAAAAAAGTCAGTATTTGTCAATATTAGTGTGTCCACTCTTTGCCTTTATTACAGCTTCCATTTTTTGGGAGACTTGCTTTCATTTTTTTAAAGAAATCTGCAAAAAGTTGGTTGCATTTTCTGCTTCCTACAATCCAACTAATCCCAAACATGTTAAGTGAGATGTTGAGGTCTGGACTCTGGAGTGACCAGTTCATTGTTCCGAGAACACAAGCAGCTTCCTTGTTTGATTTTGCATGAAAGCTTTAAGCACTCTTTGTCTGATGGTGACATTTTTGATGGTCTACCAGGTCTTGCACAGTTGTTAGGAGTCAGATTTCCTCTGTATCTTATAAAGATGTCTTTGCAACTCCTGTTATTACCTTTAGTTTCCTTTGTTTCTCCCTTCTTTATGCAAGTGGATTATCTTATATCTAATCTTCTCAAAAAATACCTCCTGAAAAAATTAATAACTTGCGCTTATTGGCTGTTTTAGAGCTGGAAATTAAATAGGGTGGTCTCTGACTCTAGCACAGTACTTTAGGTCAGTATAAATGTCTGTATAAGCGTATTTTTAGATTTACTCTTTGAAAATAATATGCCACAAAATGATATCGAATTTGATATCTAATTTTCAGAGTAAAGACAATGTGCTGTAAAAATATCCCTAACCTTTCAATTAGAGATGAAATCAAAAGTTGAAAGTGTTTTTTTTTTAATATGTGTGTGTATGAAATTCCATGGATTCTTATTCATATAGGGAAATTATTATTAAAATATTCTTGCCATTATGTCTTAAAGAACAATTCTAACATTCCTGTTTTTAAAGAGCCCAAAAGCCCAAAGTAATGCTTCACTTTTACATTATAGAGACACAAGAATCCCATATGGTTTAATTGTGAAATTACTGCTGGGTAAGGCTTATAAATGACATCTCTTTGTTTAGCAGCAAATGTCTCATTTTCAGTAAGAGCTTAAGGTGCTAGCATGAAATAAGTGTGAAATTACACATACATACATGTTCACTAGGGGGAAGAGAGAAGATGCTAAAAAGTCTATTCATCAGTCCTAGGATACTTTGGTTATTAAGTATGTGTGAACATTGTCTGCGTTGTTGTCTTTCTTCTCTCCTTTGGATCTCTGAGCCAGAGCCTGGACTGAATATCAAACTTTTTGTTTTGTTTTCCCTTGGATTGTGTAAAGAAATATGACTTTCTGCACCTGCATAAAACATTCTACTCTGTAAATGTCAGCAGCAGGCAAAGCATGCTTCATTTCACTGGACTATACGTATGACAAACTTCGTGTGTATGCCCTTAAAAGAAAGAGGTTCGTTCAAGGATTCTAGATGTAAGTACCTAGATTTGCATGGAATTTGCTTAAACGTTACACAACATGGCCAAAAATATGTGGACACCTCTCCTAATTATTGAGCGCAGGTGTTTCAGCCACACCCATTACTAACAAGTGTATAACAATATTTGGAAATGAATGCATCTAGGAGAAACAATAGCTGGGCTATGAAGCAGTAGACCACACAAACTCACACAGCTGGGCCGCCAAGTGCGAAAGTGCATGGCGCATGAAATTTACATCAATCACTACAGAGTTCCGAACTGCCTTTGGAAGGAACATCAGCACAAGAACTGGGTGTCAGGAGCTTCAGGAAATGAGGCCTAAGATCACTATATGGTGGTGTGAAGTGGTGTAAAGCACTCTGCCACTGGATACCAGAGCAGTGAAGATGTGTTCCTCGGAGTGATGAATCATGCTTTGCTATCTGGCAGTCCAGTGGATGAATCTGGGTTTGGCGGATGCCAGGAGAATGCTACCTACTGGAAAGCATAGTGCTGACAGTAAAGTTTAAAGGAAGAGGAATAGTGGTCTGGGGCTGTTTTTCATTGGCAGTCTGTTAGTTCCAGTGATGGGTAATGAGCCACAGCATACAATGTCATTTTAGACAATTATATGCTCATGTGGTACTTTTGGCCATGTAGTGCATTTTCAATTTTTTTTTGGTTTGTTTCAAGAACAATTATTACTGAATCCCTTTGAAAGGGTTATACGTGGCACTAAGCTGAAGAACCTCAAAATGGTAATCGCTTGAGCCTTTTAGAGTGTAGATAATAGATGGCATGAGGTTTTGCTGATCTCTAATCCTTAAATCAATCAGTGGTGCAGAACAACAGCATCGTAAATAGCTCATGACAAAGACCTAATATCATTTTTTTTAAAAATTGCATTTGCCCCATCTCTCGCCTTAATCCGCTCTGAAAGGTCTGATACTGTTAGAAGGCCAGATGAAGTAGCTGCCATACTGCTTTGAACTGCTTTGACTCATCAGTGCCCCACGACACGAGCTGTAATAAAGCTATCGAAGAACACTGAGATGGGCCTTAGCCCCTCAGTGCCGTCTGACCTATTCGCTGACATTTTGGCTCTGACATTCTCTGCAAATTAAAAGCATAGTGCTAATGTGCTCAGTCAGGAGCGCCGCAGCAGGTAATCTTGAAAAAAACGATCAGTACTTAACCTTTTCATTATCCCCAGTACATATTTAGATATTACACCTTTTCTCAGGCCTTTGTGGGATAATGGCCTCTTACACAGGCTTGTAGTTCTCTGATGTGAATTGCTGAAAGATACAGCAGTCTAGATGCAATACTTTCTACACGAGGGCCCCTTGTGAGTGTGGTAGGGTCTATGTTGCTGGTAGAAGAAAATAGGTATGAAAATAATTACCTCAACAGCAGCCACGTTTGAATGGCTCTCAGATTAACTTGCTCCTCTGTTCAACCTACAGTACTGTGCATCAGATCGTTTCATTTCCAGTCAAAGTACAACCCCTTTCCAAAAAAGTTGGGACATTGTGCAAAATGTGAATAAAAACAGAATGCTGATGTGCAAATCATTTAAACCCTATATTTAATTGAAAATAGTCCAAAGGCAAAGTATTAAATGCTGAAACTGAGAAATGTTATAGTGTTTTGAAAAGTATGTGCCCATTTTGAATTTGATGCCAGCAACACGTTTCAAAAAGTTGGGACGGGGGCAACAAAAGACTGGTAAAGTCATGTGATGCTAAAAAACACCTGGTGGAACATCTCACAATTAATTAGGTAACTGGCAATGGTCGGTAACATGATGAGGGGTTCTCCAGGGGTTCACAAAGTGCAACAATTCAAGAACGTTTCTGCAGCAAAAATCTTGGGGATTTCATCATCTTCAGTACTTAATAGTATTAAAAGATTTGGAGAATCCAGAGAAATTTCTGAATGCAAGGGACAAGACCCAAAACCAATATTGGCTGGTTGTGATCTTCGGGCCCTCAGGCAGCACTGCATTAAAACCAGACATGATTCTGTAGTGGAAATCACTGCATGGGCTCGGGAACACTTCTGAAAGCCACTGTCTGTGAACGCAGTTCGTTGCTGCATCCAGAAATGCAAGTTAAAACTCCACCATGCAAAGGAGAAACCATATATAAACAGGATCCAGAAATCTTCGGGTCTGAGCTCATTAAAGATGCACTGAAATGAAGTGGAAAAGTGTGCTGTGGTCAAAATTTCATTCAAAATTTGTCTTTTTGGAAATCACGAACATAGGGTCCTCTGGGCTAAAGAGTAGGGGAACCATTCGGCTTGTTTTCAGCACACGGTTCAAAAGCCAGCATCCGTGCTGGTATGGGGGTGCATTAGTGCACATGGCATGGGGACCTTTCACATCTTTGGCACCACCATTAATGCTGAATGATATATACAGGTTTTGGAGCTGCATGTCTCTGCTGTTGGAACCAAAACTCATATCTCAAAAATGGTACAGGAGAAGGCATTTTCAAATTGTGTCAAAAACTGAAAAATGACAAAAATGGAGATACAAGGTTTTGTTCCAACAGCAGCGATATGCTGCCAAACAGACAGCATCTTTTTCAGGGAAGGCTTTGCTTATTTCAGCAAGACAATGCTAAACAACATTTTGCATGTGTTACAAAAGCATGGCTCCGCAGTAAAAGAGTCCGGGTGCTAAACTGACCTGCCTGCAGGTCCGTGTACCTTCTGTTCGTTTAATTTTCATTTCAAATGAAATTAGAGGCGCGTTAGATCTGCGCGGGGGTCTCCTTGCTCAGGACTCTGTGTTCAGTTCGATTCTGTGAGCTTTTTTTTTTTTTTTTACAATGGTCTGAATCAAACGTGGGAATTCAACATTTTTCAGGGGTGATAACGTGGGTGCTGAACGATTTTCGGGGGTGGGGGGTGGATGAGCTTCAGCAACCTCCAGCACCCCCTTGTCCCCCCCGGCCCGGATGTGTTTAGTTAGTTGAGTTAAGTGTCTACCATGAAGCGGGGGGAGCGGAGGTGACCTTCGTTGCTCACGGGCTGCTCTGTATGTGCCTTTTATGTTGCCGTCAGTAAAGAGCGCTTCTCTAGCAGAATGACAGTCTCTCCTGAGAGGCTACAGTCTCACCAAGAGGCTACAGTACTGGTCATTATGACTGAAAGACAGAATGTAATCTAATGTCCATATGCCTGTATGATGGGCGCGCACGCATAGGGGAGTTCGGCACAACACCGGCAGAGAACTTCTTGAACTTGAGCGCCTCTGAAGCTGATCTGTGGGGCACATTTCCGCTTATGATGGGAAATTCTAAATTTGGGTCATTATAATACGACCCTTTATTCCATTGCTGTTTGTTTGTTATTTGATTGTATGATTAGTTTGTGAAATTGTAAAACGAAGCTATTTCTTTATGTTTCCACTGACAATAACTGAACCAGAAACGTGAATCGACCCATTTGCCGTTTTTCAATACTGGTTTTTTAAATGAAAATCAAATGAACAGACGGTACACGGACCCCTGCAGTCCAGATAAGTCTGAAATGTGTTTCTGGCATCACATTCAAAATGGGCACATACATATATATATATAATAAGAACAAGAAATAAATCAAATTTCTCGGTTTTAACATTTGATGTGTTGTCTATTTTTTGGTTTTGGTTTATATGGTTTAAATGATGTGCACATCACTACATTCTGTTTTTGTATGCATTTTGCACACAATCCCAACTTTTTTGGAAACGAGGTTGTACTATTTATTACAAATTGCAAATTCTTGAGAAGATATTTCTCAGGAGATGAGATGTAGGAAAATCCACTTACGTAAAGAAGGAGGACATCAAAGAAAAATAAGTGGGAAAACCAGGAGTTTCCAAAACTGAGTTCAGAAAATGATTAAAAGATTTAAAGAAAATTGGACCTGGTAGACCACCAAACCTGTCACCGTTAGACAAACAGGACTTAAACTTTCACCTTTGAAAGAGAGACGAAAATCAAGCTGCACTCTTGCTTCAGATCTGAAAAAAATCCACAAGTGTTTCTGTCCATACAAGACAACTCTATGGGTCGGAATGGATGTGTAGCTGTAATGAGAAAACGAAATAGACAAAAGGACAAGAAAAGCTGCTGGTAGACAAAGTTCAAACCTCAACATCACTGAATGTATTTGAGATTACTTGAATTGTGAGAAGCAGAAAATGCAATGAACTTCTAAGACTGAACTTTGGAGGTGTTCCTGCGGGTTTCCTTGAAAAACTGAAAGCTTCTGTGTAATTTTCATTTTTTTTTTCTCCCCAGCACAAAAAAATGGGTAGCTGGTACTTAATGACCACTTTGACTGGAAACTAAATAAATGAAGGGTGGTCTTTGACTTATCGTCATATATCATGTCGTTAACGTTCATGTTTATTGGTCCTCCGACAGCCTCCATAGTGGAGCAGAAGTGGTGGTGTCACATGCACCCGTGCCTCGATGGAGAGGAGTGTAAGGTTCTGCCTGACCTTAAAGGCTGGAGTTGTGCCACAGGGAACAAGATCAAGACCACAAAGGTACATTAAACCACTGACTATTGATCCACATCATCAGAAGGTGTTGCTGAAAATCAAATACAGATTTCTGTAGAGACATTTTCTAAGCTGCTTATCCTCCTGGGTTGTTTGCGTGTGTGTGTGTGGGCGGTGCTGGAGCCTGTCCCAGCGCTCTTTGGGCGGAAGGCAGGAAACACCCTAGACAGGTCGCCAGTCCATCACAGGGCAGACACACAGTT
>JAILXH010209269.1:22500-35518 GCA_023558415.1 Piaractus mesopotamicus
AAATAAATGTTCAGATCCCTTCTGATTTGATGGCACAAGCTTTATTTTGTACTTGACCTTGATGAACAGCATAGAAAAGCTGTCTTTATGCTGCATTTTGTCTAATCAAACCCTTAATACTTTTCAGACCAGACAGTTTGTTAGCAATGTAGCACCACAACAAAGGCCGTCCATTTATTACCACCAATACTTACAAGCACCGGGTCATGGTCATGAGATTATATCATTAAAAGGAAATTGGTAGAAAATTTTTGGCTGACACAATTTACACCACGAGCATGTTCTCAGATGTTCTGCTATGGTTTTAAATGTGTAAATGAAGTGTAATCTGCAGTCTGGTCCTCTGAGATTCCACTGAAAATATTCAAGTGCTTTTTTATTGAAACAGATTTGTCTCGTGTAAGCGACATGTTAGCCCCCCAAAAACTGGTAATTTTCTATCATTAAAAATGTTGCTAAAAAATGTTTAAAAAAAATAAAAATAAGACACAGGCTGTTGCAGTGTCTCCTGATTACTCTTCATGTGTACACAGCATTAAGCCATTAAGCCAAGAATTTTCCTAAATTAAAGGGCCCATATTATGGACAACCAAATTTTCAACACTTTTCAGAAATAAAAGAGTTTGATGTAGCATGTAATTATTGTTAACATGTCAAAACACAATATTTAATCCCCAGTCAATGCAGTTCATTCGTGAAAATTGAAAAAGCAGCATGTTTACAAGTTATTGTTTTTGTGATGTCACAAAAATCTACACATCATCACACACTCACCTATTCATCTTACAGCTGTTTAGCCCACCTGTTCGCACAAAGTGTATAAGAAGACTGCTTTTTAAACAAGGCACAATCATTTACATATCACTCTTAAAGGAACAGCCTGTTTAATTTAAAGGATAAATAGGTGTTAGAAAATTGCCATGTAAAAATGAATTATGACTGTTTTTGTTACATAAAATCACATATACGTTGTAAGCAGACAAAATATAAGAAAACTGTAGGATATGGAGCCCTTAAACATTTGTGTCATATTTTGCCTTGCCATGTCTGCAAGTAAATATTTTAATATTATTTAGTTTCAAGATGTATTATTCACTTCTAGTCACACTGAATATAAGGAGTATTTCATCCCAGACTGTTTCTGAATAAGACTTTAATTCTAAGGGCTAAAGAGAGGTTGGAAGATATATTGGGAAATAGAACTGTTATGGTACATAAAACTACATAAGCAAAAAGCAGAATATGGGCCCTTTAATATCTCACTAAGGAGTCATTGCAACTCACTGCAAAAGCAAAAGCTTAAAAAAACACCACCTCTAAAATGGCCTATATGCACATTTGCCGCGCTCTCTGAGAGTGAACTAATCCTAATGAGGCTGCTTCAGCATTCCTGAGTATGGGTTTGAATTCATCAATAGTCATGCGGAGCACCCTGCCAGCTGAATGGGGGACTAAAATGTCCATTTATATACTAAAGAGATTCCACAGGAATTTCATTCAAAGTCCAGCAATAAGAAGTTAAATGGGAGGATTTTAAGTGTGCAAGCATTTTTGCATAAATGCGTACAATTTTCTAATCTTTTCTAAGTATACTCAAATGCGCACCAGGCGGTCAGGCAGCACAAGCCTTCACTCACAGCCATGGTGGCACAAAAGTGAATGTGAGTGTTATCAGAGACTACAGGTACAGCAGTTTTTGATCTAAAGAGTTTTTGATGCGTGTTCACTGTCAGTCATATCCACATCACTCTCGGCTCCTTCAGATTCTGCCACTCCTGTAAGGTTGAGTGTCCTAACCCCTTAGAGGTGGCCGTAATTAACAGCATGTAAACTCTGCTTCATGTTTGTGAAGGTCAACAGCGTTTCAATAAATCCCAACGTGATGAAACAACTTCAGGGGAAGTCATGCTCCTCTCAAGTGACACTGAAATGAATGCGATACATCCCGAATAAGGGCTTAGGCACCGTCTCGTTTCTTGTGCTGGTATTTATGTCTAGCCTCTCAGGAGCACGTCCGCAGCACCAGTCTGAACTTTGGCTAATTATTCACGAGGCATAAGGCCAACATTTATAATTGCGTAAGCCTTAATGTAAAGCTAAAGCTAGTGAGTGTAATGAATAAGCAAGGCAGGCGGCGCCGCTCCTGCTGAGAGGAATACATGCACACTCTGGCTCCCAGTCGAGCTGCTGGGCCGCTCTGAAAGTGTTTAATCCTTTGCTGTCACTGCTGCATTTATTTTTAGCACTCCTTTTCTTGTCACTTTTCCTCCTCCCCCTTTTTCCTTTGCATTTTTCTCAGGTAAAGACATGTTCTTATCACCTTATCGTTTTCTAAACATCTGATGGTAAAGGCATCAGATGTTCAAAGCTTTCCTTTATATCCGTCATCTTGCTGCGGATTAATCCTCGCGCTTTCTCTAAAACCTGCCACACCGCAACATAGGCTGCATTTCAATTACGTTACCGTCCAAAAAAGAAAAAAAAACTAGCGAAGAAAAGAACCACAAACTCTTACTGACAAATGCTACACTCAAATGTCAAAAACTGTATCTTCTTCGGCGCACGCTTGTCTAGCAAATGTGTGCCTTCATGCCGTTGGTGTAATGCATTTCCACAAGTGGGGTTAAATGGTGATGGATGTTCAAGAAAATTTTCATTCCCCGAAAAGGATAGGTTTCAAAAAAATGCAATTACAGCACTGTGGATTACGTTGACAAGAATAACGCTTCTTCACTGGCTGAATCCACGATGAAGTGCGACAGACTTTAACTGAGTCATAACCTACACTGCACTCAGTGCTTTTATAATTCAGAGATTAGCAGAAAATTCTTGCCTCTTTTGATTAGGTCTAATCTGTTGGAAAGACCTTGTCTGGCAAAGAGAGCAATTTAGGCCCTGTCTTTTTCCCTTAACAACATTTAAATTCCCCTCTGGCTCGGCTGTGGTTTTATGAGTGTGAACATGGATTAGACTAAATTAAAGTTAAGGATTATGTCAGGGATTAAGTTGTTTAAGCGATCTAACACAGAAACCTTGCTCTATTAGCTCTCCCTCATAATGAAAGGGTCGCCGACCTGCGCTCTCATTCTAATGGACCGTTTTGTTAACCCTGCACATTTTAAACGGCAAAGTACCGAAACGGCAGTGGGTTTAAGTCACATTTGCGGATGTGTCAATCACGCTAATACCTACAGCCCTCAAAAGGGATCTTCTTCAGAAGAACAGAAAGCGCTAGTGTTCTGACATCCTCATTTGGTAGGATCATTTCACTGACTGAAAACGAGCAGCTTTTTTCACTTCAGTTTGACCGATGTGACAATATCATGGACTTTAGAGAAAAGTCTCTGAGTGTACTTTTGACCGCCACGCAGAATTTGTTGAAATGCTTCCATTACATCAGGCAAATAAACAATTCTTTTAAAGTGCACTGACTTGAACATGATGGGTAAATGCTGTCAGGACAGCAGAGCTGGAATAAACATTTCAGAAAAACAGGCCCCAACAAGAATGCACTGCCTGATACTGGATAACACTGACAATTTAATACTGTAGGCCATGTGAACTCACTGGTCACTTTATTATAGCCCCCTACCTTAAAGCACCACCTTGCTAATGTTCAGAGAGTATATTTGTTTTCATGCACAATTAAACTTAGCCATCCTCTGGCTCTTCATCAGTTGTCAGTTTCTGATCCCAGAGTGGCTCCTGTCTGGATGGTGCACTACTTATCTTTGCCGACATTGAATTTAAGGCTGCACTATGTAGGAATTGTTTTGTCAAATTGAAAAAGGTAGCATTATTTCATCAGGAAGAAAAAACACTAAAATATGGTATGCAAGCGCTGTTTCAAGTAACCCTGTGAATGCTTAAAATAATGTAAAGGCCAGAGGCCTTGGGAGTCTTTCGGACCACGGTGTGCGTCTTTGCATAACAACGCCACACACTCAGACTCAAAAAGAAGTTTTGGTATAATAATGCGGTATAATCAACATTATACTGATCAAGATATGATGACAGCAGTTGCGTATAGTCAAATTGTGATTGTAAAATGAGCGTATGCAAATGACACAAACAGTTTTGTTATTCATCAGTTTCACCTTTGTCATATCCACATGATTAAATGTCTGGTAGAAGTGCATGTAAATTTGAGCAGAATACTTTAACAGCCTGAAAAAGCTTGATTTGCATTTAAATAATCGAAATGATTGTGAATAACATTAATAATATCAGCAAAAACATCAAAAATAGAAAATAACAATGATAATACTAAAAACTTTGCAGTACTTACATAGTAAATAACTACCTCCCTCAAATACAAACACAGCTTACCCAGTACAGTACAAACCCAAGCAGCCAGTATTTTATTAATCACACTACACAATCACATGCCTTTATTTGAAAAAAGGCTATGACATTTTGTTCATTACATACTTTATTATTTTCAGTCATTGTAAGTTAATTGTAAGTAATACTACAGATCTATTTAAGCTCTGGCCAGTATGGGGGCAGTGCACTCCCTGCTCAACCCCAAACTCTGCCTATGAGAAAAACCATTGGCTCACGAGCTGCTGAAAACTTTTGTTTCATGGTTTACCGTCAAAACTTCTGCATGAATTAGGGAGAACTTCATGTAAATTCTATGCATATGAGGGTAAATTGGGGTGTGTCTGTTGCAAACACTATGTAAATAAGGCACTCGTGCGTGGGCGCTTGTTTCCACGCACAGAGGCTGATTCACTAATTGCGCTTGAATCACCGCTTGTTTCATCATCACGGGACGTCGTAGGACAGCCAGACAGAGAGTAGTTTGAAGACTCAAATCTGTGCTCTTTTCTTCTGGTGAATAAAGGACAATCTGTTTTAAATATCGAGGCTCTGATCGAAGCATCACAGTGGCTGCTGATAGAAGTCATCGCATCACTCATCAAGCTCTTCTCTGTTTGTTTTTGTTTTCAGTTTTAACCTAACCAGTGTATGTGACCGTGAGGTCTAATGACCTATTGTAATGTCCAATTGTAGACAGAACCCTGGCCTTTCACCTCTTTGACCTTAACACAGACTTACAAAGCACAATGCATTAGGGAAGCAGTCTCTAGTTAATGATGCCTGATCCTTATATTTCAACACTCATTTGGAAATCCAATTAACTCTGGACTTATTGAGCAAGCTAAGGGGAAATAAATCAAGTGTTAACACATGGGTGGAGAGCCCTGCTAGTGTAATTAGGACAGCAGGCAGGCGAAGGCCCTCAATACTGTGCTCCATTATCAATTGACAACCAGCACCCCCCATGACAGTGACTGATCCTCATATGAGGCTGCTACAGAATGCCTCCTCCTCAGCAGAGAATGGGAAAGAAATGGGGGCTTTGAGAGGCTTCTGTCTCTGATAAATATTCTTACTGTTTGGTTATTAGATGGAGCTCTTTTTGTGTTTTGTTGGCTCTGCTCTACCCTTTCCCTCTACTTCGTTTTTGCATTTTAGTTTAAAAATACGAGAACAAGAATGCCCTTGATATGTTTATGTTCCCCTTAGCAGACCAAGCTTAATTATGCTTCCATTGTAAGGATGGTAAACGGTTTTCTCCCCTAATAGGTGCATACAAAGGAGTCTGTTTTGCATCATAGAAAACACACTTCAAGTGTTTTGCATAAAGTGTAAAAACTGTATTTTGCAGTCATTCCCTATAAATAATCGGTAATAACTACTGGGTACAGTGTTTACTACTCAAAATACACTCAAAAAAAACTAAAGGTTCCTGCATTGTTTTCAGCATGTACATTTTTAAGATGTACAGTTTTAAGAAAAAACTTTCATCGGTATAGAACCTATACATTATGTAAAGATTATTTAAACGTTAAAAAGGTTCTTCGCACTCACATATTCTTTACAAAAATGGTTCTCTAAAGAACCTTCCACTGACAAGTTCTTTAAGGAGCCAAGTGTTTTTTTCGCTACAAAGAATCCTTTCTTTTTTTAAGAGTGCACAAAACCAAAAAAGACTCCTCTCTCACGCATCTATGAGATTATGATGTGACTGTATTTGCATCCAAGGGTACAATTACTGTCTGAAACCGCTAATTAATCTCAAATTAAATAACTGCAGAGCTTCTTTTTTTTTATTCAAATGCTGGTGAAAAGTCGTATAATTTAATTACTGATGGCGTTTTTTTGTTTTCACAAATAAACATTAACAAGCCTGAGATTTGCTGTTAGGCCCTCTACAAGATTTCTTTCCAAATAACAACCACACAAACACAAACGCAAGACAACAAAGGAGCAAATAAACCATATATGTTGATATATTAGAAACATACAGGCTGCAACACCAGTTAATATTACACAAATGGTGTTTTTCTTTCCTCAGTGGAAGTTTGTGAACATGTATGTGCTCATTAATGTGGAAAGACAATGAGTAATCATGCAGGTGTAAAGGATGTAAAATGACATCAAGGTAATGGAACAGTCTCTGCCTCGGGCAAACAATAACATATATAATTGAATCAAGTCAATTATAGTGGGTGACCAGCAGCCAGCTTTTAATTTGATTTTTGTCATAATTGAAAGAGATTGCCCTGTTTTAATTAAAAAGTTATATGATGTTAGCTCATTGAAAATCTCCAAGGATACCTCTCGCTCATCTGTCCATGAATAAACACATGCATATTCATGGCCCTCAAAAGTATTGGGACTGAATTATGAACACCTCGACTTGCTTGACAGACGAACAGCATTAAACCTGCCTGAGTTAATGAATGCGCGTCTAAGCTTCAGGAGCTTTAGAAAACTAATAACACCATCCAGTAATAACAGCACAGGAGCTGTGTACTGTAAACCAAACACCACAGATATTCACTTTAGTTTCCAATTATGAAAATTATTAAAGCTTCTTTCTTGATTTCTGTCATTTTCTGAGTGATTTGTCTGAGTGCTCTGGAAGTGGTGCATGTACAGATATGTTTAGGGCACTGGGGCAAAAATTGGTGGGTGTAGGGGGGCATCCCCACACTTTTTGAAATGATGTAATATCATGGTAATGGTATAGCAGAATTGTTTTTGAATGCAGAAAAATAAGGAGTGACTGAAAATTATTTTTATGTCAATATGTCAATGTTTCAATTTTCACTTTATTAGCGCTCAGCTTTTACATTAAATATTATATATGTTAGTCCCAAGCTAATAAGGACTGTGCTCGTAGTCCCTGCTCTCGATTTTGAGATAAAGAGGGAGCAATATTTTCAAAGGATGTGGAACTTCCGAAGGTCTTCCCTCATTGTGGACTTGCATCTTTAATTTACATTATACTTTACGCAATATAATCAGTATTAAAGTGAGTACATTACTTGCTCCAGTCTGTTATATATATTATTCGATACTTGTGTGTACTGAATTGAGAGGCTCATACTGAACGATACGATACGTTGTACTGTTACACACCTAGTAATGTTTCACATTTCCATCATGAGTGGCCTACAGAGAATTCTGGAGATGGTCCTACAGCGCTTACATAAAAAAATGATCCAATGCAAAAGTACACAGCACACAACAGTAGCAAACACAGTTGCTGTTCAATGGAGCTAAGTAGTCTACAGGCCAACCTCTGCCAGCTATTTTAACGTCTGCCAGACATGGTCATAGCCAATTACCAAAGCTAACTTTTTGCCGTATTGCATCTGCTTCAACATTAACAGCCTCTAAAAGTCAGACAGGCCTGAAATAAGAAACGATGCCGAGAGCCTTTTGGTATTCAGTCTGTCTCTGAGAGTATGAAATTATTAAACAATCTTCTTGAGGTGTATGTCGTACATCTGTTTTATTAAAGGAAGGAGTTCTGCATGGAGAATTCCATTTCCATAATTAGTTCACCTCAGAAATGTCAACTCAGCGCTGTAAGCGAGCCTATTGTTAAAAAACAATTACTGGAGTGGGGAGAGCCTTCCTTTGAAATAGCGCAAGAAAAGCCATTTCCTAATATTTTCCAAACCCACAATCAAATCTTCTCTCCATGCGAAGCAGTCTGTGAGTGTGAGGCAGTACAGTCCAACACAAGAGCCTTTTCCATATTCATTGACCTCTTTCATTAATAGACTTTTACAGCCTATACCACAGTAAAAAATAAAAAGCAGAGCTTTGCTGTGATTAAATGCTACATAAGCAGAACGTTGCTGTGATTTTATGCTATCTAAGCAGAGCTTTGCTAGGATCCTGTTGTTTATTAATAGCACAAATTCCTAGCCAGAGAGATATGCATGTGTGATGGATGTTATGCACACTGATGAGACTTTTGGCAATATCTAAATCTTTTTATTACATTTTGTTCTAAACAATGATCAAGACAAAGTTCCACAGATAACTCTGCAGTGACAGTGCAGCAACCCATTCAAACTCAGCTGCTGCTTCAATAAACCCAGATAACATCAGTTTAGATGCTCAAGTCACCTGCAGGACCACACCACAAACAACATTAACAAAGACTAAAGGTGACATGAATACACAAATATGTTCCTGCCCACTGAACCTTGTCAAGTTATGTGAAAGCAGGGGCCTATGTTTTGTAGCACACTGAGCTTTTTCTGCATTTGTGAAACAAACAAGTCAAATTCAAACCTTCAAACTGTAGTTATTTGAGTTATAAATACACAATTGAATGAATCATACCATTTCATTTAAAAAAAGATGTAGAGAAAAAGCTCTAAGCTTGAGCAAATGTCCAAATTTTGGACTGCAAGAGCCATATGTGACCGTATGTGCCCACACTTCAATGCCTTACTCTTATTACTATACAACATACATACAGTACTATTTATTTTTCATTATTCAACAGGAGATTAGATATAAGACGATCCACTTAGAGAAAATGGGATTCCCAACAAATGTGCCAGACCTGGTAGACCACCAGAACTGTCACAATCATACGAACAGCACTTTGACAGAAAATCAAGCTCCACTCTTGCTTCAGATATAAAAAAATCAGCATTTTTCTGTTCATCCCCTGTGAGAAGACTCAACGCTATGGTTCTGAAAGGATGTGTAGCTGTCAAGAAGCGCTTACTGAGAAAATGAAATTGACAAAAAAGAAAGAAAATCTGCAAATCAAACACAGAAGCTGCTGGTGTTCTCAGAACAACAGACTGACCGCCCCAGAGTCCAGATCTCAGCATCAGTGAATGTGCAACCAACTTCTAAGACTGGACTTTGGAGGTGTGAAAAACATCCCTGTCGATCTCCTTGAAAAACTGAAAGCAAGTCTCCTCAAAAGAATGGAAGCTGTAATAAAGGCAAAAGGTGGACACACTAAATAGTGACAAAGATATTTAGTTGTTGAGACTTCTGTGTAATTTTCTGTTAAATATATGTTTTTTCCTTATGCTAAAAAATTAATAACTTGCAGGTAATGGCTGTTTTGACTAGAAATTAAATAAATGAGGTATTTACTAAGAATTAAGTCTTAAGATTAACTGAATAATAGGCTAGTGAAGTAAAGTTACAGTAGTTTTCAACCTAATGTCTATCAGCAGCATCTATATCATATGGTCGATTATCATGGACAATAATTTTGTGGCGTTTCCTTGGACTTAGTAAAGACCAGAAAACTCACTGACTAAAACAAACAAATAATAGGACCTGAAGCATCTGCCCATTGGCTTCTATTATAAGTGCATCTTATGTTGATGGATCTGTCAGATACTGTTCATAGAGATTAGGTAGTACAATGGCTGAGTATGAAATATTACACTGAGAAGTGGACCAGTCTAAAAAAAAGAAGCCTTGCTTTCTACAATACAAGGACAAAACTAAAACTGGTTTACTGTTTCCATGAAATCCACTCATGTGACTGTAATGAAATAACAGCTAACTGCCAACCCTACAAACTGAGATCTGAACTTATAAAGGCAGAAAGATGACTTCTGCATTTGCATTTTTAAAACCTACACTCTGATGCTGCTAGAGAGGGATGGGGTGGCTCAAACAGAGAGGGGTATCTGTGTGTGTTACAGCAGAGTGATAAGCACTCTGAACAAACCCTTCTGCCGTGTGAGTAAAGCTGCAGCGCTCAGAGTGAGGAGAGGCGGTATTGTGATAGAGCCGGGTTGATCTACATAAGAACCATGATTAGCAGGATTCAAAGCCCGTCAATCCACAACAACACAAGAGCACAACAGTGACTGAAAACTCTCTGTTTATTCATGAGCATTCATTCTGCTAGCCTGGGTGAGTAATGGCCGTGCAGATCTTAAAGGACTCCAGCTTTTTTTTTTAGCTTAATCTCTATAGCACATGGTTGATTAACATAGAGAATAATTTTGACTTAAAGCATACTTATAATATAATAACTATGCCTTGAATACAATAATTTTGTCTTAAAACACACCAACAGGCAAGTGCCCACTGACTTCTAATAATAATTCTTACAAATTTTGAGGTTTTCAGCTTTTTTTAAAGGGAAATTTGGCAAACTATATGGCAAAACATATGTAGACACCTGACCATCACACCCTAAATGAGCTTTTTGGACATCCTGTTCCAAAACCATAGGCACTAACATTGAGTGCCCTCCGCCCTTCATGGCTATAAAAGCCTCCACTCTTCTGTTAAGGCTTTCCACAAGATTTTGAAGTGTGTCTGCGGGAAAGAGCATTTGTAAGGTCAGTCACTGATGTTGGTTGAGAGGGCCTGGCTCACAATCAACATTCTGGTTTATCCCAAAGGTGCTCAGCAGGGTTGGGGTCAGGGCTCTGTGCAGGCCACCGGAGTTCCTCCACCCCAAATTCATCAAATCATGTGAAGCTAACTTTGTGCACAAGACCACAGTCATGATAGAATAGGAAAGGACCTTGTTGTTGTCACAAAGTTGGAAGCATATAATTGCCTAAAATATCTTTATTAGTAGTATTATTAGAAGTATTAACCTGCACTGGAACTAAGGTGTCAAGCCAAAACCCCGAAAAACATCCCCAGACCATTATCTCTCCTCCACCAGACTCTAGTGTTGGCACAGATTTGTCCATCATACTGCCAGACAGTAAGCCTGATTCATCATAGAGAACATGTTTCCACTGCTCCAGAGTCCAGCGGCAACATGCTTTACACCACTCCAGCCGACGCTTAGCATTGTGCATAGCGCAGGTTAGGCTTGTGTTTTGGTGCACGGCCATGGAAAACCATTTCATGAAGCTCCTGATTCTGATGCAACAGAAGATGAATTTTACAAACTTCAACACTCTGCGGCCCCAATCTGTGAGCACTGTGTAATAGCACTTACAGTTGACCAGGGCAGATCTAGCAGGACAGAAAGTTCACAACTGATTTGTGGCAAAGGTGGCATGACATGACATGGTCATTCTACTGCCAGTGTTTGCCTATGGAAACTGCATGGCTATGTGTTCACCTATTAGCAATGGGTGCGGCTGAAACACCTGAACTCACATATGTTTGGGAATATAGTGTGCACAGCAACAAACTGCACAATACAGATGCAGTAGATAAGAGACTAGGTGGAAATATTCTGGAGCATTTGTTCAAAGTCAGAATAACAAAAAGATCCAGATAGACGCTACTTGAAAAAAATGTTATATTCTGCTTCTACTTCATCATGTTGCAAACATTGAGCTTTGACTCATTGTTTTCCCTCAGTGCTAATATCTCTATGACTTTGCTGTTGTGCACCAAAATGAATCAGTTCAACCTAAAAGGTGCAATGATGGCCTTTATCACAGTGTCTATTTCATGAGAGAAGCTGACAACTTGACAGAGCACATCAATCATTCAAAGCCCTGCAGACGGTCTGTAGCTGTAAGAAAATTGGCTTCTTCTGCCTTACTGTACTCAAAAACTACTACATAGCAAGCATTTAGTTATGAAACTGTACCCAGTGTACTGCATGGAGAACTCACTCCCCCAGACCCCTGGGGATGTCTCTTCTTTACTGTTATTCAAAGCCTCCTTTTTCTCCTTCTGTTTTCACTCTTCCTCCTGTCTTTGAATACACTTTTTTGTTCACGTTTTTTTTCACGTTTGTGTGGATGCTGCCATAGCCTATATGTTTGCTCTCCCTTGTTGCTAAATGTGCTGTTATGTATAGTCTTGCTTATTGTCCTGTCTTGTTAAAGTAACAATATAAGGACACTGAGGTGTGAAGTATAATTCTATTCTTATGTTAGCTTGCTCAGAATAGTAGATTGTGACACAATAAACATAAAAATATACACATTTTTAGCTTTGCTAGATCATGTGCTTTACAAAATAAATGCTTATTACTTTCAATAATTCAACACCATTATTTTCATCATGCCTTCCACCCAATGACTGCTGGGATAGGCTCCAGCCCCCCCGCGACACAGAAGGATAAGCGGCTTAGATGATGGACCGTGAATCTAAACATGAATCTAAGATCAGATTTATGCATCTAAACATGATGCTGTGGTTTCCATAAGGTGAACACAAAACAGTTTTCATCACTGATGTCCACTGAAGCAACAATGCATGCATGTTCCACCAATTAACCATTCTACTTATAATGGTCCCACAGTTAAAAAATAAATAAATGAATAACGTATTCAGACCATAGATATTTACAAAGATTATGTTATGATCTATTCAAACCCAAGGCATTAATTGAGATAAAAATAAGTTCAATACATACAAAATCGTAATTTATAGGATATTTTTTATTGTAAGGTGTCTGTCCCAAACCCTAAACCTACATTTCAATTTGTAAAAATAATTTTACTTTTAAGTTTTAGTCCATAGGTGTGCCCCTGTGTTTTAGAGCAGGAAGTGAGACTGCATCTCTGTTCCTCATGGCCACACGGTGAGCATGGTAGTCCCTTTGTTTTTAAGTAAAAGTGCCCCAAAGTCTAAAAACCTTGAGAACTGTCACTACTGAAACACATTTTCTGCAATTAAATAAACTTGTTTACTGTTCAAAGCTGTGGTTTCTAGTCATGTACTGTGTAGTGTTTTGGATGGTAAAGCGCTATATATGTATATATATATATATATATATATATATATATAT
>JAILXH010209305.1:19404-33991 GCA_023558415.1 Piaractus mesopotamicus
CAGCATAATAACAGAGGATCCAGTGCTTTAATCTTGGCAAAGTGCAAAATGTGAGCTTTCCAATAATTTCTTTTTAAATTGATTTTTTATTCAAACCTTTTTACCTTAGAGAAAGGTTAGACTTCACTCATATTTTCAGCGTAAGGTCAAGATGATGAAACAAGAGTGTCCAGTACACTGATTTCCTGAATGCCATTCTGGGAATAAAAGTCAGGACGGAAGGACATCCATGCCCAAATATCAAAATGCAGGCAATTATTTTATAGGGAAAACCAGATATAGTTGTTTGACACTGTTTCTAAAGCATGTAAGTTGACCAAAATGGTGTTTAATGCACTTCAAATCCAACCTTCAGCCTATACAGCCAATAGAAAGTCATGGTGCAACAGGGTCCGCCCACCCAGTATGCATGGTAAAGCTTTCTGCAGTGGTCTGTCCATGTGTAAGGTAAGAGCACCTAAGAAACTCCAACTATAAATAGCATAATATTTATAGTTATATTTTTATATAATATATGCTAAAAGTAGTTGTTCAGTTTCTAGTTTCTTCAAATCTTTATAGTATCATTTGAATGTTCAGTCTACTCTGTAATATATGTATTTTGAAGATTCATATATTTGTTGAAAGTTTCAGTAAGTAAGCTAATTGTAAAATGTCTATGATAAATTAACATATAAGTCAGTGTGACTGGAAGGGGAAGTAATGCCTGATACCAAGCTAACTACCTACTAATGTCATCCATTCAGTGCATGTTAAATATCCCTTTTCTAAAAAAGTTGGGACGCTGTGCAAAAGTAAAAAAATAAATAAATAAATGAAAAAAAAAATAGAATGCAATGATATGCAAATCATGCAAACCCTTTATTTAACTGAAAATAATATAAGCAACAAGTTCCAAAAAAATTTGGACAGAGGCATGTTTACCACTGTGTTGCATCACTTCTCCTTTCAACAACATTAAATGTTTGGGAACTGAGGAGACGGATTGCTGTAGTTTTGAAAGTGAAAAGTTTTCCTGTTCTTGCTTGATATTGGATTTCAGCTGCTCAACACTTCAGGATCTCCTTTATCATATTTTAATATATTTCTTCTCAAAACTCAAATGTTTTCAGTGGTGACAGATATGGTCTGCAGGCAGGCAAGTTCAGCACTAGACTCTTTTACTATAGAGCCATGCTGTTGTAACACATGCAGAATGTGGTTTGACATTGTCTTGCTGAAATATGCAAAGCCTTTCCTGGAAAGATGTTGTCTGGATGGCAGCTCATGCTGCCAAAACCTATAAATATGCATGTTTGCCATTATTATCAGCATTAATGGTGCATTCAGAGATGTGCGAGTCACCCATGCCATGTGCACTAATACATGCCTATATCATCATGGATGCTGGCTTTTGAACTGTGCACTGATGACAAGCCAGGTGGTCTTTAGCCTGAAGGACGCGGCATCCATGATTTCAAAAAGGATTTCAAATTTTCATTTATTGGACCACATGACACTTTTCCACTTTACCTCAGTTCATCTTAAATGAGCTCGGGCCCAGAGAAAGCGGTGGCGTTTCTGGTCCTGTTTATAGGTATATCTGGTTTCAACTAAATCTGATTTTCTATATCCTGGTTTCTTCTTTGCATGGTAGAGTTTTTTACTAGCGTTTGTGGATGCAGTGAATGAATTGTGTTCACAGACAGTGGTTTTCGGAAGTGTTTCTGAGCACATGCAGTTATTTCCACTACAGAATCATGTCTGTTTTTAATGCGAGTCGTCTGAGGGCATGAAGATCACAGCCAGCCAATATTAGTTTTTGTTCCTTGTGTACAGAGATTTCTCTGGATTCTCTGAATCTTTTAATGATTTTATGTATCATAGATGATTAAATCCTCTTTTTTTTTTGTTGTTGTACATTGAGACATTATTCTTGAATTGTTGCACTATTTGTCCATGCAGTCTTTCACAGAGTGGTGAACCTCTCCCCATCTGTTTTTCTGAAGGACTCAGCCTCTCCGGGATGCTTTTTATACCAATCATATTACTGACCTGTTGCCAATTAACCACCTGGTGTTTTTTTTTAGCATTACACAACTTTACTAGTCTTTTGTTTCCCCCCATCGCAACTTTTTTGAAACATATTGCTGGCATCAAATTCAAAATGGGCATATATTTTTTTAAAAAACAATAACATTTATCAGTTTCAACATTTGACATGTTATTTACATTTTGCACAGTGTTCCCAAGTTTTTTGGGAATAAAAAAGTAACCAAGTTACCACTGATGAAGGATGACTAAGTGTGTGTGGAAAAAGCTATTTTCTCTGTACATCTGTACATCTACAAAATCCTTCAACAAAATATGTATAATGAAGTGGACAGTAGATATGTATAATGAAGTGGACAGTAACACCAAAGTGCACTGTCAGAAACGAGGTACATTTTTCATTCATCAAGATAAAACAATGTTTTAAGGTATAACTACATATTTTTACCTTTTCATAACCTAATTTTTAAGAACAAATTAAGGATTTAATGAATCACTAGTAATGCTTTGACTGCAGCTGGATGTAACTGGACATATTCTGAAATTTGCCTTTAACACAACTCTCTCCCCCAGCTCGCTCTTTTAATGGAGGAGCCAATGCTACAGTTTATATCATGAAGTTAGTGTAGCATTTAATCATAAATTACATTTTCAGCTGCGCTAAAATGGAAGTAGCTGTTATTAGACTTGAGGTAATCAAATTCAGCTTGAGGTGCTGTCTCTCATTGATCAGGAAATTGTGCTGAGTAGGTCATTCATTAAATCATTAATTTGGCAACCCCAGCATTTACAGCCTCATGTTATAGTGCTGTAGTATAGCTTGCTGCAAAATGGTTATAATATTTCAACTTTGATCTTGAACTGTGAAAATAGATTTTCCCCATTAACTGGAGGGGTTACAGTTCAGTGGCGCATTGAGCTTTATACTTTGGCATTTCCACCCTTAATAGGTTAGACAGGGGCTTATTTGAGCGTGTGGGACGGCATTACAAATGAGGAAACTGGAAGACATCACATCACTTTATATGTTAATGTTTGGGATGTATTTCACCAATGAGTTTGATTAACTTGTCAAATTTCGTCAGGCTTTAGCTCTTTCGAAATAGCTGTCCTTGCAGTTTTCCATGTGGAATTGCGTTTTTAGTTGGAGAGAACCCTAAATATCACCCAGCGTTTACCAGGTCTATTATGGTTCCATTTCAAATGAATAAATATGAATTACAAGTATACATTTCTTTATGACTAAATACTAATATACAGTCAGGTAACACAGTATTTTGCAAAGTGGTTTGTAAAATCAGAATTTGAAAAGTTACTTTAAAAGCATATTCTGGTACTGATTACCTGTTAAAAATGTAACATATAGCGTAATCCCAAGAATTATTATATTAAAGTGCAATTTGACTACTTTTTTGATTACTTTTTGATGACATCCTTGTCATATAACTAAAATGAGCAGTCAAAACTAATTCAACAAGACAACTTAAAACAAGGCAGACAGGAAAACTACACTGTTTTATGATGAAACAAAAATAATATATTGTAGATGACGCATATTTGTGTGCACACTTAATAATGTTTTTTCACTGTGTTGTTTGTGCCATGAAAAGAGAAAGGAAAAACCCTAAAAATATCAGAATGTGTTCAAGTGACAAAGATATTCTGATCAAAAAGGTGCCACTGGTGGGCTACTTTCCATTTTGGAGATGTGAAAGAAGCACAGAGCTTTCAGGAGCTGCGTATCCGTAGCCCAGCTGCTTTTGGAAATGCACACCATACATGATGAAGCAGAGGACAAAATCAGCTTGGCTGTTGTCATGCCAACCACAGAGACAACTGCGATTAGTGGAGTGAGCTCACATCACCCATGTGTGCATAAATGCAAACAAAATAACTTAGATTTTTTTTTGCTTGGTGAAAAAACTTACATTTGGTGTGCAAGAGTGGTTAAAATGTACAATTGTATGCAAAAGTTTGGGTACCCCTGGTTGTTTTGTTGATTTTCTAAGCGAAAATAAGTTGACACATCCTCATACTTATGCACATGCATAACTATTGTTTATTTGCTGAATTTCATATGTAAAAAATATGGGAAATCATATGGAAAAAACATAAAATGAGTCCTGTGCAAAAGGTTGTATATATGTATATATATATATATATATACATATATATATATACATACATAAATCGCTGTTGTCGGACACAAATGGAAGCAAATTACTCAGCAAGTAAATAGAACTTTTGCACTAAAATTACATATTATATGTATATAAATTTGTGCCTTGTAGAGAATGAACTTCTTATTTTCACTTAGAAAAATAAACAAAATGTAATTTGACCAGGGGTGTTCAAACTTTTGCAATTGTCTATCATTCTGCAAGTAATCACTCTAATTTTATCATGTATCTTTAATTTGATTACTGCCTTTTTTCTGCAATTGTAGTGTCCTGTTACAAGGTACTGTTACAAATATTCTGTTACCACCTGAGTCTGAATATGTGTAGTTGATAAGTGTATATTTCAGGTCTACAAAGTAAAAATCCTGACCAGTATTTTGTTCCAACTGCCTGGCTTCGCTTGTTAGCCCAAAGCAGCAGCAGAGGTGTCCAGGCAATTAGAACAAAATCCTGGGGAGAATTTTTACTGTCTGGGCCAGCTCTGTTTGATACTGAAAAGGATCCCAATATTGCTTTTAAAAGTGCTTTTAGTTACAGGTGAAAGTAAGAAAGGTCACTCACGTGGTCTCTCAAGTGGTGGCATGCCTTTGTGTGTTTTACACAGTGAATTGCTGTATGCTATAGAAAAAATTGCAGAAATAGCTTTCATAAGATGGTTCCAATGCTATAAAATGTGCACAGTCATATGCAAAAGAACTACCCCATTTCTATAATGATACTGATATAATTTTATGAAAAAGGGTACTTTACCCCTTCGCATGATCTGGATTACTTAATGAACTTTAAGTGTGATCTAATCTTTGTGTAAGCTGTAATAATACATATAAAGACAAGCAGATGCAACATACATATAATTTTACATTACCATATGCAGTGACCAAACTGTTTGAACAAATTATTGGTGGTCATTGATGGAAAAAGTGCAAACTTCTAGAACAATGAGCTCTGGAAATCTTCAGGTGTGGATTCTACTTTCCCTGCCGTAGAAATTCACACACAGTTTGGTTCCCTAATCTTCACAATAAAGATGGGTTCACGTTCAGTATGGCCCAATATATACCTCAGAAGAAGACCGTAGAGGTTGCTAATAGGGGTTGCATGACTTCAGATTTTTTTTAAGTGTTATGTGATGAAAGTTGAGTCAAAGTAAAATAAAGCCTATTAAAACCACAGGAGAAAGGAACGCTTTGCAACAAGCGACTTTAAAAATCCATGTCAAAGCTAAACTCCACAGGTGAGCATAGCGTGACATGCCCTTTCCAACGAGCCCTGGATCACATTGCTAGCCACCAGAGATACGGCAGCCGGAATCTTGCAATTTTGTATTCGACTTAGTTGCACCTTGGGCAGCCTTGCCGAGATTCTCTTCTCACCTGTGAAGGAGGTCCAGAGAGCCAGAGAAATTTAGAGCACCTTAATTTGCCAGAAATAAGAGTAACTTCCTTCAAACTGTACAGGATTATAGGGCATTATGCCACCTCTCCAATGACACATGACTTTTTTTTTCATAGTCTTTGGGAAACCAGAGTTAACAATGTTCAATTTCTGATCTTTGTACCACTGCAGATCAGCAGAGAGAAATGTTAGAATGAAGCCAAGCTACACAGGTCAGTAGAGTGTGACATGCCCTTTCTAACGAGCCCTGGGCCGCACTGCTAGGAAACCAGAGATACCAACCCCAAAATTACCAGGCTCCTCACCTGTTGTCTTCTCTGAGGCATCCATGTTGTTAGTGTCATAATCATCTAATCAGTGACTAGTCAACATCAAGCAGCATCGCCGATCAGTAAAGTAGACAATTTGAATAGTCGACTAGTCTGTGCAGCCCCTAGTTGCTAAAGGTCATTTGACTGGAGAAGGTCGCAAAGGATTTCTAAAGACTTGGCCTACCTTATGTCTATAGTCAAAACAGTTCAGTACCAATTCAGCCAATCATGCAGAAATTCAGAGAATTTCCTCACAGCTGATGCAAATTCTCCAAGACTGTACCATCTAAATTAACTTCTGTGTCGACAACACAAGGAGCTCTGTTACAAGATCATAATGCTTATAAAAATGTGAACACTTCTGACAACTTTTAGAAGCCCGGTGCTGCTGCAGCTGCCACATGGTAGATAGTAACAGCAGCAGGTTATGTGCAATAGGCATTGACCTATCTATATTCCAAATGCCTTCTTTCGTACTTTCGTAGCCACTTTTGTGAGGTGAAGTAAGCTTTACAGCAGTGTTTCTCATCTCTGATCCTGGAGGCCCACTGTTCTGCATTTTACTGCTTTTCCTGACACTTTAACCCAATAATAGGCTGTTAATGAGCTGAATAATTGCATCAGGTGATCAGAAAACACTAAAAAGTGCAAGCCAGTGGGTTTCCAGGATAGGGTTGAGGAACAATGCTTGGGGGGCAGTCATGGGCTGGAGGTTAGGGAACCTGCCCTATAACCGGAAGGTCACTGGTTCGATCCCCTGAGCTGACAGTACGTGACTGAAGTGCCCTTGAGCAAGGCACCTCACCCCCAACTGCTCCCCTGGCTGCTGTGGATAGGGCTGACCACTGCTCTGGGAAAGTGTGCTCACTGCACCCTAGTGTGTGTGTGCATTCACTAGTGTGTATGTGGCATTTCACTGCATGGATGGGTTAAATGCAGAGGTGAAATTTCCCTGTTGTGGGACTAGTAAGGGTCACTTAACTTAATTTAATAATCCCATTCAAGCTTATGAGAAACTTCAATTTAGGAAGAGTTTTAAATTTCAAATGAAATTTTTTTTGTATGCATGTAAATAGTCATGGTGTCATTTTTTGTTGCGCAATCAAGCTAACATTAGCTGAAAGGCAAATTTATTGTAGTTTTCAACCTGCCTGGCTAAAACAACATACTCCAGTTCAGTAGCGTAGCATTTTAAGCTGGAAACATAACGTTACAAAGCAAATCTAAATTTTAACCTAAATTAGGTTGATTGTGATTCTGTAAACCTCACTCAGCCTTCCAAGTGTTACTATGAAAGAATGTGTTTCTGAGTGGAGCACGGATAGGTCGATTCACCTTTAAGGCAGTAAAAAGACTCTAGAGTCTGCAGACATTCTTTGACTTATCCCTCAACTCTCCTCCCTCTCTCTCTTACATTAATCACTCTTCCGAAGTTTCTGTTTTTAGGAAATGGGTTCTTCATTCAACTGGGGGTATACTGGAGGGAACTGGAGGCGAAGAGAACACTGGGATACTGGAGGGATGATCATCTGCTGCCGAGAAGAGGAGCATCACCTGCCTCGGGCTCCTCTGCGAGATTTTAAGAAGCTGAGAGCTATTTTGCAAATCTCCAGAAACTAGAGAAACTCCTTCCTGTGGTGAGTCCGTTTCAGTGAGGCGAAATGAATATTTATGCTCATTATAATTGGAAGTAGAATTGCTCCAGGTACATCTGTGGTAGCTCTGTGAAATTATGCCCCTTGTCAACCAAAGGCATATGGAGCTCATGAAACATAATGGCAAGAGAAATTGTAGCCTAAGACCCTGACTTTGAATGAGCTTAAGTACTTAAGCTTGATTTAAAGGTTGCTCTTGTTCTGAGTTGCGATATAATCCACCACCCCCACCCCCACAACCATGCAGCCCCATCAATGTTCAGCAATCAACCAAGCCATTTATCAGTCCAAAATGGTTTAATAATACCTCAAAATAGAATTTAACACACAGTCATCTAAATTATTTCTGAAAGGGAGGAGGAACACTGAATAGGAAATTCAGGGTGATTTACTGTATGTACAGCTTTTGAGGTGAAAGAAAAAAAACAGTAGCCAACAAATGATATCAAATGGAAAATAAAGAGGGCTGCGTTTAGTTAGAGCGAGGATTACTGAAACGAGGGGGCACATCAACCACAAACTGACAAAAACTCAAACAAAGCAGGATTACCATAAATGACGTACTGTAGAAAAAGGGGTTCCCCACATTTGAGAAGTGATAGGAGCAGAGCTCATAATCCCTAACGCTGCTGACAGTTCCCTTGTTTCAGTTAAAAAACGAAGGACTCTCTTTTCGTCTTGTTAACCCCTCTTCGGCATACGTATGTCATTCAGTGATGCTGGGTCTCCTAGACGGTTGAGCGCAGAGCTCTTCACTGAATAAAGTCACCTGACAAGCTATTAAGGAAAAGATATTGTTTTGTATTCAATCTTATCCATTTGCACAAAGAGGAGTCAGCACTATCTTTTCTCCAGATGCGTCCCCATTAGCAGAGTGACAGGTCTAATGTCCGTTCTTTCCATCGCTTTTGAGAGAGAAAGATAACTGACATATTCTTTTTGTTCTTTTTCTGCTTTTTTTTTTTGTAACAAAGAAGATGATATGTGAAAGAAGATGTCTTGATTCACTGTTCACATGTTGGCCTGCATTGCTTGAATCCTGAAATGTTCCTGTTGCATGTCTTCCACAAGCTCTTTTTCCTTCCATGTCACGTTGAACAGAGACACTGGTACGCACACAGTGGGTCAGGGCTGAATGTCTGTCGCTAATCAGCCTTTTGTCAGAGCTTTCGGCATTTTTTGGAGGGGACGCAACAGCGCAGAGCCCTAATTAGCCCAGAGGTATGTGTGGGGGGCCTCTCTCAGATGTAAAAGATGTGTCCATCTTTAAGAAGAGGTCACTCCAGCCTGTCTCCACTGGATACGAACATTTCTGAGATGAATATATCTCTTGACAGAGCTGGGCCTTTCTGTACCGCACTCAATTTAGCTCATATTAGCAAAGAAAGATACTGAATGTATGGTTATGCAACATATTAAAAAAAACCTTCCTTTCTTTTATGCATCCTTTCAGTGCCTGTTCTTAGACATCATCTTCGTTTTTAAATAGGCCTGTATCATATTTTAAAAAATAGAAAAGTGACATAGAGCTCTTCAACTACTCACATCAGGAGAACATTCTATTCGACAACAGTTTCCTCTCCCTTTGGCGCACAGTTGAGAGCCTTGGAATGTCTTTCACTTAATTCCTTTACCCACACGTCAAATCAGTCCTTTCAGCAGTATGAAAAATATATGAGTGCTTTATATCATGTTGAAACCCTCAGGTCTGTGGTGATAGCAGACTTGTAAAGATCAGTAGTTGCTTACAAACAGAATTAATAATCGAGAGCTCTCCTGCAACCCGCACCAACCCCAGCTTTCTCTGTGTGTTTCTGTATGTGAATACATGAACAAATGCTTTCATTATACATATATGTGTTGTATCTTTTCCATTATAAAATAAATACAAATGAAATCTCTTTTATTACATCACTGTACTTGTAATTGGGAACACTCTCTTTGTAATGCAGATCTGGCAAGTAAAGTTCTGTTTTTGTTTCAGGAGACTGTTAGTTTAGACTGTCTGAGAGCTGTACTGTGAGTAGCTTTACAGAGCTTGCACGGTTTCTGTGGCACATCCTCTTCGCACTCTTGAACTCAACATGCCTCTTTTGTTGGCCCCTGAGCATCATGCCCTGGCTGAGCATCACTGATCTCCTTTCCACTGCCCTCTGTTGAGAGTTTATCTCTGTACTGCTGAAGTGGTTCTTTCAGACACACCACTGGAGCCATAAAAGCCTTTGCCTCCTGGGTCAAAATGGTGGTATGGGGTTTTTCAAACTCTGGTGTCTGCTCTTTCCAGTTGAGTGTTGCTCCCCCTTGACAAGCTCTGGCTGCCAGCAGAAGTAGAAGAGCTGACACGGCTAGTAGGACTGCCGGGGTCAGGTCTGGAGAAGGAGCTACCGTGGGCACCTCTTTAGTCCTGAGATGGACACAGGAGGTGTCATTTGGCCCCATATGCAGACAAATCTTGTAGTGGGTTCCTGGTTGGAGACGAGTTAGGTTGAAACCCCTAGTGCCAGCCAGTATTCGTGTACTATGTCTATGGTGGTCTTCCAAGCTGCCATTAGCTATCCAAGAGAGTCGGACAGAAGGAACATTGTGGCCAGCTTGCCAGGACAGTACAGCATAGTGTTCTTTGATATCTCGTACCTCAAGACTATCCTTACCTCTTTGAGCACTTGTGATGTGAGCTCTGCTTGCTCCTTCCACCTTTAGTGTCAAGCTCCTTGTGTCAGCCCCAACCAGATTCTGCGCCACACAGGTGTAGAAACCAACCTCCTCAGGGGTAACTCCAAAGATCTCCAGAGTACCTTCTGTTAAAACCTGGTAACGTCCAAAGCTGGTGGAAGGAGTTAACCTTAAACCTTTTGGAATGACCCAGTAGATATTTGGCTCTGGCTCTGCCAGTGCTCGGCAGTGAAGGGCTATGTTATCCCCAAGTTTGACTTGGATGTAGGATGGGAATGTGCTTGGGGCTATCAAAGGCAGGCAGCTATCTGCCATTTCTCTGAAGGAAACTTCTTTCACTCTCCTGGCTTTTAACTCAGGGGGTTCAGAGCAGAATGTGGACTGAGGCTCAATGAAACGAACCGGTTTGTCATCCTCTGCGCCCACCCAGCGAATGAGGCAGTCACAACGAATGGGATTGGTGTGCAGACTGATCTCCTGTAAGCTTGGCAGAGACCGCACAGTCTGCCGGTGCAGGGCACTCAAGGCATTACTGTTGAGCATGAGACTCTCCATGCTCGGCAGTTTCTGGAAAGCCTGAGGATGGATGTATGACAGTCGTGGATTGTTTGTAATTTCCAGCTTGGTGAGCTCAGGCAGGTTTTCCATTGCTGAGTGCTCAATGGAGACCAGCTCCTCCATGTTGTTCAAACCAAGCTCCTTCAGGTGAAGCATGTCCCTGAAGTCCCCTCTTTGCACCACCTGAATCGGGTTCTTGTTTAGGTCCAGAAATTTCAGGCCTGGCAGTTTCTGCAGCGCCTCTTTTGGGACTTTGGTCAGATGGTTATCATAGAAGCTGATGCTCTCCAAGTTCAGAAGCCCTTCGAGAGCTCTCTCTGAGATTTCACGCAAACCCATGCCTGCCAGGACTAGGCTGCGCAAAGATCCAAGAGGTTTAAAGTTGAGATCTTGGATAATGTCCACTGGATTTCCCCCAATCATGAGGACTTCCAGTTGAGGCAAAGCATGGAACCAACGCCTGTCAATTATCACAAGATGGTTAGAGTTGAGATGAAGCCTCAAAAGATTATCTAAACCCTTGAAAGCCCCAGGAGAAATGCTTCTGAGCCTGTTATGATTGAGATATAGCTCCTGAAGTCTAGGCAGTCCAGAGAAAGCTGCTTCTGGCAGGTGCCTCAACTGGTTTTCCTCCATGTGTAGGCTGAGAAGAGCTGGCAGGTCGGTGATTCTCAGGTTACGGGTACTGATGAAACTGTTGTGGGAGAGATCCAACTCAGTCAGATTAGCAAGACCTTGGAGTTCGTTCTGATCCAGGGAACTGATGAGATTGCTCTGCAGCCTGAGTGTTTGTGTCTCTGGAGGGAGGGATGTGGGCAGCTGGGTAAGTAGAAGATCATTGCAGTCAACAGTAGGAGCCTCTCTGTACACAGACTGGGGAGAGTACCAGGGCTTGATCTGGCAGACACACTGGTGAGGACATGGTACCCTCCAGGGCATGGAATGAATAACCAGAGAGCTCGCAACTCCAAACAGGAGATGAATATGCACAAAAAACTTTGTAATCACTCTCATTTTCATCACTGAAGTTAATTAGTTATGTTATCTCTGTGTACAGGACCTTTTTTTTTTGGCCCTTTTTTTATATCAGCCTTTCGCTTATCTGTCCATGTGATAGACAAGCCCAGAGTTCACTTGAGTCTTGCAAATAAGTTGTCTGCAAAATTAAGTTTTCTCTGTTTCATCTTTTCCAGTCTTGTGGACTTGTCAAAACAGTTGAAAGTGAACTTTCTTGCTTTGACAGCCTTGGAGTATGACACAAAAATTGGGTTTGGTTCTGTATTTAGTCCATTGATCTTACATTGTGGTGCAATAGAGGGGATTCAGGAGCACTTCAGAGGCATACCTGTAAGAGACAAAAATAGGACACAGAGATAAGGGCAGCGCTTAGATTAAATCACATATGTCATGAGTCATTACGTCATACATCTGAGCAGTATTTCATTTGTTGACACTGCATCATTATTTATGGCTTATTTTAGTGCAATATGTGGAAAGTCTTTTTTTTATCCCAAGCCATATTTTCAGTGAGACAAACATAGTTTGTCATTTTCTTAAATTTGCAGCTTCAAAAGCAGTACAGTACTGGCTAAAATTAGATGATAGCGCTGTGTATCATAACACCTTGCATAATTTGCAGCCTGTAAATTTCACTCTCCCTAAAAGAGAAGCTCCAAATTAGTTCTGGGACATTACAGCCAAATTTGGCTGCATTTCTCATCACTGCTGGAAGATGACTGCTGCAGAAATGTGAGAGAAATGGAGACTAAAATTTAGTGAGTCTAATTCATGGCTTTAAGATTTTTGCTCTGCAAATAACTAAGGCCTTGATATTACTCGTCCTCAAACAGCTTCTGAGGAAAGGGAGTGGGGAAGGAATAACATGTTCTTGACTAGATTCATAAGGAAGCAGCTTTCAGAGGATAAAATGTAACATAAAAGAAAGAAAAGCAGGGTGGGCTCTAGCCTATTTTAAACCTTGATGCCCAGAGTAGCCTGTCATTCAGGCCTTATTCAGAGTAGCAAAGGGCTTTACAAAATGAAATAATACATATGAATTAAACGTTTTTATGCAGCTCAGGATATACGGAGTGGACCATGAAAATTTCTGTTATAGTTCTTTGAGGTATTAGCATAAAAATGAGCAGGTTGCAAGACTTTCATCTACATAATCCTCAATTATGCTGTGACTGTACACTCTCAAAAATAAAGGTGCCAAAAGGAGAAGAAATGCTTATGGTTCCCCAAAGAACCTTTCAGTGGGTGGTTCTTTAAATCTAACCTGAAATCACAATTGAAATTTTTTTTTTCTTGTAAATTCATTGCCTTTGTCAGATTAGATTCATCATATCAAATCAATTAACAGAGGACCAGGACAAATGACCAAATAAAATGCATCAATATAGAGTATTTTACAACTTTGAACCTGTTATCAACCAATCAAACAGACATAATTGTGCTGCTCTGTCATGATTTACCAGAAGGAATAAAGCCATCAGCTCAACACAACCATGCAGTTTTTGTCACATGCAGATGCATTTTTTACTTTCACTTTTCTGTTTTCTTTTGTTCTTCGTTCATTGCCACTACTTTGACTGTGGATTGAAGTTCTTTAATTCTGCATGATATTGCTTACAATTGTCTCGCAGTTGTTTCCCCTTTTTAATTGTTAGTGCAATTTTGCCAAACAGCACTTCTACTTCTTTTCTAACAATTCACATCTCTGAGTTCCTATTTCTTTGATGTACTGCATCCAGTTTTGCATTCAAACAGGCATTGAGCATCATTAATATGTATTACCTCATTAAGATATCAATTTTGATTGGCATTAACCTGGTTCACATGTAAAAACACTGCAGCAGTAAGGACAGACTGGCACGCACGTTTTGTGAACCTGGACCAAAATCTATAATCTTCCATCGAAATGTAATGACTTCTCTCTAAATCGTCTTATGACTTCTGATTACAATACCAGGCACCAGCAAGTAGGGAAAAATAATAATAATGATATAATAGTATAATATCATGTTTCACCTCCTCCTTCTACCACCCCACCTACCATCAGTAAAAATGCTCAGCTAACTCAGAGAACCACCCTGATATAGAGTTTTACTCTATAGTATGGTTGAAAAATACGTCATGGTTTCCCATTGATGTGATTTTTTTTAGGGAACCAAACGTCTTCTATGGTATCACTCCAAAGAAACTTTCACTCTTAAAAAAAGGTGCCACCAAGGGTTCTTTCAGTGATGCTATTGAAGAACCACTTTTGCTTCCCTAAAGAGCCATTTGTGAGTGTGAAGAATCTTTTAAACACACATATTGTAAAGGTTAAGAGTATTTGTTTGTTTTTGTAGTGTATAACATACAGAATTATATAACTTATGCTTGTAACACACGTCCCATTGTCAAAAAGCCATGGTTGTAGGTCTCTTCTAGTTCTTTTAAAGTGCAAGTCTGTTTTGTTAGAAGTAGAAACAATGTGTTGTGTGGTTTCTTCCACAGATTGTATCATATGTCCTTTATCACATGCTCAGAACTGCAGCTAAGTAGCAGATTGGCAAAGACTTTCCTCTTGCTCTGTTTATCGCATCCATCCCCCTCCCTTCTCTTTTACTTCTTCCTGTCTTGCTAATCCATCCTTCTTCTGAATGCCCAATTAGTCCTAATGTTCTCCCTGTCTCCGTTCTCCAATCCGCCAGGGATCTACCTGACGGCTCTGAGACTGTTCGTTATTCACTCTCACACACACACTCACTCACACACACACACACACACACACACA